>JACGDI010005762.1:822335-848120 GCA_014898725.1 Jacaranda copaia
GGAGTAATTGGGTTAGGCTGGATGCAGACGTCTAGTCCTAAGAGAAGGTCGACTATGGGTTGGGCGAGCAAAAATCTAAGGCCGCATTTTAACCCCTTCTCAAACAAAGTTATAAAATCCCGGGGAGGTCAATGCATCCTACCCCGTGTCCCTAGCGCTACTAGTTCATACTCATCAGGAATGTGGTACGCTGCCCTAATATAGACTAAGTCTGCAGCAGTTATTTTGGAGGCTATTTCGGTGTAATGGTTGGGGATAAATAATCAACTTTGGGTTACAGGCATATCACTAGGGCCAATTTCCCTCTCTGAAACAACCCTAACATCGCTCGAGCTAGAGCTTTCACTCGCGGATGTACTCGATTCACTCCCACGAGATGATTCAGATATACTCTCTGCCCCAGTCTCTCCCCCATGGACCATACTCTCTAACCTAGTGTTATCAAAATCTGGACTGGTAGACATGCTTCTATAAATGAAAGGTAGAAAAGAACAAGAACAACAAAGGCACTTACAATGAAAATCTCAAAAAGGCAAAGTGCACAAGAGCTTGAAGAGCTTCAAAGATAGTAATTCGACCAGAAGTTTAGACAACAAATGTATAAATAGAGTCGATTATCCTTCTATTTATAGGCATTCATGCGTGAAAATTCAAGTAATTGTTATGATGACAGCCCGCCCCCAGTACGCTTCGTATTCTACTCACTAATAGCTGCATTAAATGCAAAAAAACTGCCTCAAACCCTGGTCGGCAGTTTAAAAATTCGAGTCGATGATTCAAAAATTCTAGTCGAGCATGGTAATCGCCATAATTGAATGTGAACTCCCTGCTCCTTGTCAACAAACTCGATTAGGACCGTGAGTTAGGGCACTCATGATATGGGATAATCTAGTAGGCCCAACATCAAGTGAGATAGCCCAAGAGGCCTAACATCAAGTCTGTTTGGTCGATCGGTATCGACCTCACTTGACAGGGTCCGCAGTCGACCTACATCGACCTTAGGACCACTCTAGATATTCTAACAGTCAGGTCTAGTCGATATGTATCAACCTCAAGACCCACTCCGGTGTTGACTCAGATCTCCGCCGCATTTATTAGTCTGACAGGCAGCATGCCTCCGCATTAATGACGCATGACAACTGGTATAGTCACTGCCACCAACTCTGCCAACCCTGCCACCACCATTGGCAAAGAGGCGCCTCTAAAGGTATTGTTCATCTAGGAAAGCAGGAGATTTAGCCACCTGAAACAGTACTGGGATCTGGACATAGAATGACCATCAATCCCCTGGCAAAGACAAAAGTCAGTACACCTGATAAAGGCACCATGGTTAAATCACTCTTGGAGAAGGTTATAAATACTTCAGAATTAACCACATTCAAGGTAATGCCCAATACGCTATAAGCTTTATACACTTTTTGTATTCTGTTTGATCTCATATCTCGATCAAAACTAACTTGAGCTTCAGAGTTCCTTAGCCGGGGGTACCTTGACTAGCTTAACGTGTGTTGTGATTGCAGATCTCAGACCGTGAGAGATATATAGCTTCGAGTGCCCAACCTCTCTAGTCGAATCCGTCTAAAACACTACTCTTTCACTATAAGCGACTTTTAGCCGCATCACATACATATCAAACATGCTATTGTCAACTGGCAAATCCCTTAATATAGCCTTATAATACGTATCAAGAGAGGTCATATATACTAACCGCACAATGTTGCTGGTTATATATTGATTAAGGCCGTGTTTGATTTTCACTACTACGAATGTCTCCCGAATGAAGGTCGATATGCTTTAGTAAAGATTAGGTTAATATTGTGTAATCTTCATTTTCATTTAATACAATAGATTAGAAGTATTATATCCCAATATGATAATCTAGCCTTGTCATTTGACATGCTACTATATTAGGGGATATGTTAGCATTCTCGAATTGCCCACACCTCCATTTACAACATGAGGACATGTTAGTAATTTTGAAAGTTAATCTTACCTCAAATGGTGAGATTTGATTGGTTTGTAATCATTGTCATAATCTAACTCCAATCAAGCTAAGAGCCCAACACTAATTGTGCCTAAAAAATATGCCACCATCAACTACTAAAACCTTTGATATAGCTTTATATCACATATCAAATGAGGCCTAAAATTTAAATTCATGATTACTTAAGAAGTATCACCATAATCATGCCTAACAAACATGCTACTAACAAGTAATAAAACCTTTAATATAGCCTTATAATAATACATATCAAACAAGCATTAAATCTATAAATATACGAACCCAAAATTCCTGATATATATCTATTGAGGAAGCAACCTAAATGTCTATTTGAACTCTAATGTAATTTTTCCCCAAATTTCAATTTGATGTAGCATTACTAAACAACTTTTTTATTAAATAAAATATATTTTATTAAGTAAGTAATTCATACTTATGGGGATGTATGTTTTTTTCTATGAGGTCATGAATTAAATCTTACACGAATAAGATTTGAACTAATTTCAAATTAATTGTTGAATCATGAGAATTTAATAGAATATATTACATAAGGCTATAATATGAGTGTCACGTCTTATAAATACATCTATAATTGTCTTCTATGGATATATAAGCCATTTGGTTAAAATAATTATATACACTTGGAGTCCAACACCTCCTTCTTACATGATGTAATATAATTTGTTAAAATTAAAAGAAATTATGAGCACATTTTGAATAAATATACGCCTCTCCAAAAAAATAAATAAATAAATAAACAAAAGAAATAAAAAGTTGCTTAAGTGTGGAGCTGATGAAGCATTGTACCATGCAACTAGTATGTGCGTGGTGCCACCTATGAAAATAATTTTAATCATTAAATTATTTATTTTGCAACAATATTCATTATTATGATAATAATGGAGATGATTTTCTTCTAAATTAACCAAATGGATTTCATTGTCATCATCCGAATCTGGATTGCCAAAATTCATTAAATCACTTCAAATTTAATTCTATTAATAACCCATTAAAGATTCACCATAGAAGTCATAATCTAATTCCACCTTATCCACAACAGTTCTGGCCTATATCCAGACACTTATTGGACCGACTCTATTCAGTTCACAGCTTAAATCAAAATTAAGGAAACCCAAGGGAAAAGAAAAAACGAAACGCACAAAGAAAGAACATGGGACTCTTCAATTTCTGGATAGAGATTAATTGGATGACGTGTACAGTCCCACCAACACGGCAGCAAAATCCAACTTTGACCGCCAACAGCGCATCTTCAGTTCCCATTGAAAATTGTTTTCACAAAATCGATATTTTGAGCTTCACTATAGATGTTATTCACTATTTTGTGGTAATCCTAATTTAAAACAAACAGGAAATTAAGTATTAGGGATTCTGATAGTAATTAAGTAATTTTTAAACTACATTCACAAATTTAATGATAAAAAATTAAAATACACAATTTACATGATTCGACTGAATTCATGTGCATTTCATTACAAAAATATTTTAACTATATAAGATAATACTTGAATTTAAAATATACATATTCAAGCTAAAAAAAACTCCTTATACATTCATTTTTAAAATTATCCCAAAAAAAGGGAAAAAAAGAGGAAAAAGCTCGTTCCATCTTTTCGTAATGCTCAACTCATAATTAAAAAATAACTATGATATAAATATCATGATTATATTTTTCAAATAAACAAAAACACCCTTATCTAGGATATTTAATATAAAAAAATTCTAATTACAATACAATTTTTTTTAAAAAAAAACAAAAACCCTTCGAAATTAAGAGTTCAAGCCAAAATCGATCTCTAAATAACTGAAGGAAGTCCGACATTACTAGTAATCCTTTTCCCGATTCCGTTGAATATTAATATATTATCTGAAAATACATGCACAATCCACTGCTTAGTACAAATCCTACAACTGTCCATACTGCAGTAGAATTCTAAATCTAATCTATTTTGACAGCTAAGGGGTCTGCTGCGTTGAAGTCCGCCAGTCTCTATATATAGTCCTCCCATGCTCGTGCATCTCTCTGCATATCTTCGCACTTTCTCACCGGAGAGATTAAAAGCTCTCTTCTTTCAATCTTTGTTTACTCACTCTCTCTCTCTAGATATACATATTGTCTCCCCAGATTCTCGTCTTCTAGTTTCACTTTCTAAGTTCTTACAGAAGCAGTAATGGCGGGCGGTGGTTTCGGCCCTGGTCCTGGAAAGGGGAAAGAATATCCCGGCAACCTAACGCCATATGTCGTAGCCACGTGCGTCATTGCAGCCATGGGTGGTCTTATTTTTGGTTACGACATTGGAATTTCAGGTGCTTATAATTACTTTCAGTTTTTTACAACTAGTTTATTCTTGAATCATGTTTGCTTTTTGGTTTTTGTTTACGAAGTTCGGATTTGGATAACGGGTTTAATTCATTTACAGGTGGTGTGACGTCAATGGACTCATTTTTGAAAGAATTTTTTCCGTCCGTATACAAAAAGGAGATGGCCGATGATTCCACAAATCAGTACTGTAAATTTGACAGTGTACCACTTACTCTTTTTACATCGTCGTTGTACTTGGCGGCGCTTTTGTCGTCGCTTGTGGCCTCGGTGGTGACCAGAAAACTGGGGAGAAAACTGTCAATGCTGTTCGGCGGCGTGCTGTTCTGCGCCGGGGCTTTGATTAATGGCTTCGCTCAGGCTGTTTGGATGCTGATCGTCGGCCGCATTCTTCTGGGTTTTGGAATTGGCTTCGCCAATCAGGTATGCACACAAATATTCTCCAATAAAGACGGACTTTCTTTTTCTGATTTTAATTAATCTTAGTTAATAGTTGTGTATCAAAACTCAACAGATTCACATGTTTTAGATAAATTCTCATTCCCTTGTCTTTGTAGCAATTTGTTTTCTGAAATTCCACCTTGTATTTTCAGGGATTTGTTTTATTGCTTCCAGATATTCTTAATCTCATATTGCCTATCTATTTATTAAAAATTTCTTTCAGTTTTTGGCTACCTAGAAAAAATTTACAAATTTTGGATGATGCGTTGTGGTGGTTGAGATTTAATCCCTGATTGAATAGGAATTAATAGAATATGTTCAAGAAGCTGATAGAAAGTTTCTTTTATTAAATTTGGATTCTGTTGGATTTATCTACGGATCATGTCCGAAGTAAATCTACCATGGATTCTGAATTTGATTTAGAAGACATTGGTAGCAATCATAATTGCTGTGAATATTGTCATTATCCCTAATTAGGTAGTAGAAAAGTAAACTTGGAATCATTGAAAAGGGAGGTACGTTTTTTTTTTGAAGACATGGAATCCGGATCAGAAATCTCCAGTTTTTCTTAGCGCCTGTAGCTTTTGTCTAAACGTTTATTTTTTCACAAAAAGCAATATGCCAAAGTCAACAAATTGATCACGTAATAATTGACTTGAGTGTAGACGTGAAGTAACAATATTTGAATTGTCTCCCCAAGAAGATAGCTGACAAACAAAACTGGCCCCAGCGAAAGCTGTGTGTTTTCCGGTTCATTTTGACTGTTTTTCTTTTCTGATGTTTGTTTTTTCTTTTTTCAAGTAAAAATTTGAGTTAGATTATAAATTGAATCCATTACTTTTTTTTAATTTGAATTTTCTGTTCTTAGCTGAGTAAAAATGAAAAAAAATATTGTGTTGTGTTCCTGCAGTCAGTGCCACTCTATCTTTCTGAGATGGCTCCTTACAAGTACAGAGGTGCTCTCAACATTGGATTTCAGCTATCCATCACGCTCGGCATCCTAGCTGCCAACGTATTAAACTACGGCTTTGCAAAAATTAAGGGTGGATGGGGTTGGAGATTGAGTCTGGGTGGTGCAATGGTCCCTGCTTTGATCATCATCCTTGGTTCATTAGTCCTCCCCGAGACCCCAAACTCCATGATTGAGCGTGGCAAGCATGATGAAGCTCAAGCCAAATTAAAGAGGATACGAGGTTTATCCAATGTTGATGAAGAGTTTCATGATTTGGTTGCAGCCAGTGAGACTTCCCGAAAAGTAGAGCACCCATGGAGAAACCTTCTGCAGAGGAAGCATAGGCCTCATCTGACTATGGCAATTGCCATTCCATTCTTTCAGCAGTTTACGGGGATTAATGTTATCATGTTTTATGCACCGGTCTTGTTTAAGACAATCGGGTTTGGAGGGGACGCATCGTTGATGTCTGCTGTGATCACTGGTTGTGTGAATGTTGTAGCTACTGGAGTTTCCATATATGGTGTGGATAAGTGGGGAAGAAGGTTCCTTTTCCTTGAAGGGGGTATTCAAATGCTCATATGTCAGGTAAGTTAATTCAATTCTTCCCAAATATTGTTTTATTATGACATTATTAAGAGTTATATGTAATAACTAATTTCACTTTCTTTTATGTTGTCAGATTGTGGTTACAATTTGCATAGCTCTAAAATTTGGGGTGGATGGAAATCCAGGCGACTTACCAAAGTGGTATGCCGTTGTGGTGGTGGCGTTTATATGTATATATGTTGCTGGTTTTGCATGGTCATGGGGGCCTTTGGGTTGGCTAGTGCCGAGTGAAATTTTCCCGCTTGAGATTCGGTCTGCTGCCCAAAGTCTTAACGTTTCTGTGAACATGATATTCACTTTTCTTATAGCTCAAGTGTTCTTGAATATGCTCTGCCACTTGAAGTTTGGATTGTTCTTATTCTTCGCCTTCTTTGTGGTGGTGATGACTGTTTTCATTTACTTTTTCTTGCCGGAGACTAAGAATATTCCGATTGAGGAGATGGCGCTTGTGTGGAAGAAACACTGGTTCTGGTCTAGATTCGTGACTGATGAGGATTATCCTAATGGATCAGTTGAAATGAACAAGGGAGGAGATAACAGCAACAAGGTGTGACAAAGTGAAAGCTGGATTGGATTATTTGCAGGACAGGGTTGAATCGGATTTAGCTGCTTTTTTTTCTTTTTTTTTTTTTGCCCCTCTTGATAATCGATTGCATTTAGCGTACTCTTAGAAATATGAGTAATAGTTCGAGTAATTGTTAGTGACTCTATTTTTTATTTTCATTATTTATAAATAGCAGATATTAATTTCAATGTTTTAAGTGCCTTTGTGGTAATCGTCATTGGATTAAGTTATCATTCATTCACTGCAATATCCACTTCGCAAAATCCTAACTCTATGATTAATGGGACCATAAACCAAAATTAAGTGATCCAAAAAATGGACCATGTCCAAAGATTTCAAGCATAGGGAGGTTGGCAAAGCGCATTACTGTATTGGCTCTATTTTAATAATTTTTTTATTTTTTATTTTATTTTATGTATATATATAAATATTAAATGTATTAAATATTTTTTTATAAAATAATTATTTAAAAATCTAGTAAAAATTAAAACTTTTTTTGATGCTACCAAAAAGTTGGATTTCTTGATAAAGGGACTTGAGGTTGGAGGCATCAATAATTGCGCAATCGTAAGACCCACTCCTTCACCAAAACTGAGAACGGAACTAACAATAACAATGTTATTTATGGGGAATCAGTAGCCCCTTCTTCCTCTGTCCCAAACCAACGAGATCAAAGTGCCTTTTTGCAGACAAACAACATTGTTCATATATTTTTGTAATTTTCAAGAAAAAAGCAAAAGGCATAAT
This sequence comes from Jacaranda copaia, assembly GCA_014898725.1. Taxonomy (NCBI): domain Eukaryota; kingdom Viridiplantae; phylum Streptophyta; class Magnoliopsida; order Lamiales; family Bignoniaceae; genus Jacaranda; species Jacaranda copaia. The sequence goes on from JACGDI010005762.1 coordinate 829,990, forward strand.
AAATTTAGTCACGGCTTCACAAATGAAGGAAAGAGGTGATCGCAATTTCTAGATTAACATAGATTTTCTTTTTTCTTTTTTGGCCTCTACTCATTTAGGAAATGAAGGTCACGGGAAAATGCTGACTCACATGATACACCACATTTTTAATTAATTATTACAAAAAGATTAGGTTTTCTTCCTTGGATAGAATGCGATAAGTGGTGTCTGAATGGGTACTCGTTCCTCTCCTTTTCACCACTTTGATAAATGATATTGATATTTAGGGGTGCACATGGTCGGGTTCCAATAGTTTTGTAGAAAAAATTTATTTATCGACATAATTGATATAATGAAGTAGGCGTGTAAGATGAGTCGAGTCGAGTCGAGTCGATTCGATTCGATTATAGCTCGATTCGAGCTCAAGCTTTATAATGAGTTGAGCTTGAATCTTGATTCAATTGTTTAAAAGCTCACGAGCCAGCTTGTAAGCTTTTTTCTATTTTTAAATATTAACTAAATAATTATTATATATTAATAATTTACTTATTTTTAAATACTTTCTATATATTAATTAAATAATTATTTATATTAATAATTTATTTTTTTATTTTTAAATATTTTATATATAATATTAAATAATTTCTATTTAACTAAGTTGAGTTTGAGCTCGAGATCAATCCTCAAGCTTAAAATAATTGTCAATAACCTAAATTTGTGGTTCAATGGACATCAAAATTTACTCAATTCTTTGGTTGAATGGATCGTGGGAGCGAAAGCATTATGAACAAAATTCTGAAAATTTGGACAATTTCTTTGTCTAGAAGCAAAGTATGTGGCATGATTAGCCCAGATATTGGTATTTGATGCATATAATTGGTTTCTTAAAATGGGGACCAGCTCGTCCTTTGTCTTCCTACTGTGGTAAATGGTGATATATCAAAAGTCGTTATAATTTGTGATGATTATCAAATATGCTGTTAAATATATAGTTCTAACCGCATTGATTATATTTTAGGACATTACAAATGATTAAAATTATTATTGATTATATTTTAAAACATTATAAATAATTAAAACTATTTTTATATTAAATGTATAGAATTTCAATTATCAAATTAAAAAGATTATCTCAACAATAAATCAATATAATTCAATTATCAAATCTAGGAAATATAAGTATAAATTCTACAATCACATACACAAATAAGGTGCACAAAGTAACCATTCGGGTTCAAATATGAGACCTCCCACATAATAGAAGAAGTTTGATGCCACTAGGTTACAAGCTAATATAATTTAATATAAATTTTATTTTGGAACAGCCCACATCAAACTCGATTGATTTATTGAATAAAAAGTAGGCGATAGATTACATGATTTAGCGGCAATTCCATGTTTGGTCGGATCATAAAGGGAAATCTCCATTTTATGTGTATCCCAAAGTACAGATCCATTCACCAGTAAAGATGGCATCACAATCAATGTTAGGATTGATAGAATATAAGTAGCCAGCGGACATGCCAAACACGGCAATAATGTCGTCGCAGGTGTCTCCTTCCGGCAGCCCTGCCACGGCATAGCATGGCTGATCCGTCACAAAATCATCATAAACAACCAAAATATCACAATTAAGGGGAAAAAAATATCTATCTATTAATATTGGCTTGTGCAAGAAGAGATAGAAAAAAGTATTGTTAATATAGGTATAGATATTAAAAAATATGTGCATTATTACCGAATTAAAAGCTAGTAGCTACATTATTCTTGCATAATTTTGATTGATTGAATGGTGGCTGCATTATTTGCAACTTGATGCATTGAATACTAAGTATAAAAAAGAATAAATTATTTATTTATTTATTTATTAAAAATTAAAATCTTGAAAATGAAAGCTCCATCGATGTACACTTCTAATTTTTTAATGACTCTTCTATGCATTTGCAAGAGTTGGAGATCGCAATTTTTATATCTTTAGCTTAAAAGGAAGCCAAGTAGTGAGTATTTTCTCCATCGAATTTTGTTTGTACAGTTATTTAAATAAAATTTACAATATGATAGAAGCTAAAAGTAAATTTTGAATTTTTTTAAATTTTTTATTTTTTAAGTAAATTTTTATAAACTTTATTTTATGAAAAATCTTGTCTTTATTAATTTTTTTTAATTCTCATATTTAAACATAATTTAGTATTTTTTTTATCAGAAATTCTCATTTTACTTCTCTTTATATACTTATTTAATCAATTTTCAAACATTCTTCATTATTACCACTAGTCACTTTTTCCATAACCTCTAAAGCTAAACACTTTTTAAAAGTACAAATTCGTGCAAAACCCCATAAATACTTTTGAAAATTATTGATCATATTGAACTATTTGTATCCTAATAAACATGTTTCTTAGCTTGAGAAATCAAAAATACCTAAAATTTAACTAATAAAAAATTCCGTCTCAAAGTAATAAATATTATATATGTAAATCCTAGATATAAAAATAGCAAGATTCATCCATAAAATAAAAAGGCAAAGAAAAAGGTTATAGACTTAAATCAATATGTTAGAAATATATTAAAGCTCTATATAAGGTTAAAATTAAATCCAAATACAAAGAAACAAACCAAATATGGAATCATAAGAGGGTGCTTGGGCTCGGAATTTGTCCACGGTTCTTTGAAGATCTGAAGCATTGGGCGGACCCACACTTTTACCCTCAACGATTAAAAGACAAAAGCAAATCAACGTTAAAATTGTCAAGAAAAGAAAAATAATCGTCCTATTTTGTGACTTCAATTCGCTATAAACATAATATTTCTGATGGGTATGCTGAAATTATGTGTTTTAGCTTTGTCATATTTATAGTACACATTGTTATGATGTTGTCTCTTAGCTCTGGAAATATGCCAACAACATACTCCCAACAAAAATACAAAATTCAAAAACATAACATTGTAATAGGCAATTTTTAAGAAACATTGTAGTGGTTCTCAACTGTCGACCAGTCATCGCATTTTGGTTGATTTTTCTTGGCTGTTACGCTTTTGTATTTGATTAGAACAAGAAAATTACTAAATGGCATAGTGGTTAATATTTGATAATTAATTTTGGTGAAATTGTTACTGTGATGTTTGGATTGATGCTTCTGTCTGCTGCACTCACAGTTAAGTCATCAAAAACTACGAAGAACATCCTGTGTTTTGTCATGGATAGTGGTTTTTGTTCAAATTAATTTTATTTCGTATTACAAAAAATAAGGTACGCGTAGAAGGATATAAGTATACTATTAAAATTTTATAATATATGTTTTTTGAGTTAAATTGATATCTGAGTATGCTGAGACTCAATGATTTTGATGGATTGAGCATTACGGAAAATAAAAAAATTCTTGTAGATTGATATTTATCATGTTGTCTAGATGCATGAAGTACTCAGACTTCATGCAATTGTCTTTTGCGCTTGGTTGATATGGAAATTTGTTAATAATGGAGATTATATTAGTGGAGAAAATAGTAGAGATTATAAATTTATTGATCCGTTTAATAGTGGAGATCACACATATATTAGCCATCACATAAATTTTGTACAATCTATTATCATTGTTTGATATTCACCACTATCGTATGGATGACCATCTTGCTCTTGCACCAAAATTATCTTTCGGCCCACGTTTCCTTTTTCTAAAATAGTTTCACAAATTGGAGGGCAATAATGCCAATTTGCTGCATTAATTGATTGCCCACAGGGTTGCAATTAATCAATCGCACCCCAATTGCCGTTAAATGAGTAGCAACTATTTGCTACAACAGTGCCTGGCTATCTATTAAATTCAGGCCCACCGCAACTTTAATCCTGTCAATCAAACACCCAACTAAATGAGATTGCAGTCTGGTATTGAGCCCACATTAAACGAGGTCTTTATCATTATATGTATGAGATTCATAATTTAAATTTTAACATACACTGAATACACGTACAAATATAAATTAAAAAACAATTAGAGGCAAAATGTCGAAGTTAATTAATTTTATTTTGCCCCAAAGCATTAGCAATAACCACTTATATCAATCGATTAATAAATCATAACTTGAAATCTTGGAGTCATGAGCACTTGACATTGTAGTGTGGTTATTGCTTGTATGTGTTCGATTTGCAATTTATTTCCTTTTTTTGAGGTAAGTTAATAATGAAATCTTGCATAATTTGTTTCGGTATATTACAAAGCTTATTAAAAACTTAATATTAAAGTTTAAGCATAATTAATAGATGAGTCCAAAAAACCCATAAAGGATCATTTAAAAGTATAAATCCTTCATGGGAAACATATGTCCATTTTTCCCACTTCCTTCAAACACCCTATCACCTCTGCGTATCTACATTGTGAAGTTTTTGGAAAAATAGAAGTTGAAGCATTTCTCTACTAAGTTGGATAATTTACTAAGTCCCTTATCAAAGAGATGTGCTTCCTAAATTTTTTCGTAGTGCGCGCCCGAAGGCATGCTTGGTACTAGTAGAATTTGAAGTGAGCGACCTGAAGATATTAGTAACATTTTTCAATAAAGATACCATGGGAATTTAGAGCAACTGGGACTTGGTTGCTCTAAGCCAACCTTTTTTCTTTTAAAATTTATTGTTGGTCTTGAAATTGAAATTCATGATTATCGAAAATTCCAATTTATTGAGAATTGCGTCAAGTTTACTGTCATAAAAGAATAGGTAGGTAAATTAAGCATGGATGTTTATTTGAAATACATCTATAGTGAAAATTTAATATTACAACAAATTAAAATGCTATATGATACTAAAAAAAAATGTTATATGATAGTAAGGTAAGCACTCGCATTATAAATTTTATGAGATGGTGCTATGGCTTGGCATTTGGCAAGTAAGCACTTCGTGTGGGAAAAACTGCAAATGTAGGCATTTAAAATCTACTTGTCTATTCACAAAAATTGAAATAAAATGACAACATAAAATGAAATGAAGATGTTAGAACTTAAAAAAGAAAAGAGAAGAAGGAAAATTCGTTTCATGCTCTGTAAATTGGCCACATTTTTGCCATCTTTAATTGTGATTGTTTCGAAATTCAAATTTTCAAAATCTTCCAAAAAATAATCCTTCTTTTTTTAATAAAGAAAATAAGTTTCTACATATTCCCATCTGTTGCCAAATTGAAATGCCATTAATTCACTCTCATGCATAGTAAATACTTTTGCTTCCATTACGAATAGTTTTGTGCAGATAAAGATACATATATTCTGTACCTCCCATGGAGGGATATGATAATGCTAAAATCAAGGTTATTTGAGATGATGATGATGATGATGATAATAATAATAATAATAATAATAATAATAATAATAAAATTCTCAAAATTCCATTGACAACAACAAAAACCTAGATGCAATCATTCAAGCAACACATGACCAAGAAACTAAAACTTGATGGAGCTAAGGAAAATTGTCTATTTAGCTCCTTATTCATATGGGTTCGCTCCCATATATGCATAACCCAGAAAGGCAAATACATATTTGTCATCATGTCATCCGTCAACGGGAAGAGCCATCGATGCAAAGCCACTGGCCAACAAAGAGTGCAGTGCAGTTGAGGTTAGGGTTGATGGCGTCGAAGGCTTGTGTGGTCAAGTTGTAAGTCTGTGCAATTTCGAAACAAGTATCTCCACTCTTCACTCCAACCACAATTTCGCAGGTGACTGTTGGACTTGATTCACTCAAAACTGCAAATTCCCAAAAATATATTATAAGAGTACTAAAAGAAAATCACAATGGACATTCGAATTGAGAAGTGCGTATTTGAAAACTTAATTACCACCAAACATTGAACTGCTTTCTGCTATAGAACTGATGATGAGAAGAACTAGTGAGAGCATCAAAGCAATGTTGAGGAAAGTGGAGATTTTGTTGCTTGACTTAGCCATTTTCATTTTTATGTATTTGTTCTTCTTTTTGCTTGCTGTAAATGTTTAGTTTCTCAAAGTTTCTGGGGTGTGGCTTATGGGTTGGTATATATTTATAGCCTCTAGAAGAATATGATGACAAAACCGAGATTCATGCCCAGAGCGCATTGTTATCTTTGATTTTGATAGGGCCGACTCGCAACAATGAAACTTATATGGATGGTTGAGTATACGAGGGAAGCTGATATTAATCATATATAACTATGTTTATTGGTCTGTGCAGATTCTTTGGAAGCCGATGGACCCAAATTCTTGCAAACATAAAGCAAACATGGGTAACTGTTAGGCAGTGGCAAACAAGAAACAATGGGGGACGAACAAATCGAAGTTTTATCAGTCACAATCATTGCCAAGATCCAATGCAAGAAATGAAACATCATTCTTGCTTAGACCGACCAATGAAGAGGATATTTTTCAAGACCAGCAATGTTCTCTCTTTGGGCGTCTAAGATTGTCTCTTTTGTCCATTTTTCCCCCAGCTTCTGTTAGTTCTGTGTCCAGCAGTTCAAGTACATCACTTTATGAAAGGATTCATCAGCCTGGTTCCTCTTATTCTTTTCCTCACTGCTGCCGGAATAGCTTCTACCATCTTCAAATGCATCATTTGAAGAAGAAGAAGAAGGTCGCCAAATTCTGGAACAAAGAGCTTGAAAACCAGAACTATTCTTCACGGATTGGTCTTCCACCATAACCACAGCAGCCATGCAAACTCTGCTTAGGTGATCCATCTTTCCACACCCTTCTCTCTATTCACCTTCTCTTGGAACAATATGAATTTCCAACAAATTTGCTTCTCTTGGGTTCAATTGTTGATGAGGCGAAGGATAGAAGTCATAGTGCAGGTATTTCTGGACAGAGTGAATAAATCTATCAGTTGGCGGGGCACAATGGTTTTAAGAGTTTTCTAGCGGCGAGATAATGATTGACACGATTGTTTTGTCTGGGTTAATGGGATGACCACAGGCACAGAGACAGTGGTCTCCGCTACTCAGAGGGTCTATCAGTAATTTTGACGAGCACTTATTAGGCATTGCACCTCCCAAACTTGATCTCAAGAATTTGCCTTCACCTACGTCTTTCCAAAAGTGTTTTCAGGTCTCATTACAAGAAAAACGTCAGCCCATGTCGAATATTTCAAGTGGGCGTGGGCAATTCTATCTGGTTCCCAAAATGGATGATCTAAAATTCACAAGAGTACTCATTTCAGATAAAGAATTTTATCCAAGTAGAAAATTACTGTAGCAGAAAAGCGTGTTATCAGAGAGCAGAGCAAGTTTGCCATTTATGTCGCAATATAAAAGTTAGTTGTCCAGTCCCACAGGAATAGTCTATCCCAATTATATTTATGTTTTACAATGCAAGGAGAAAAACAGGGAAACCAAACCAGGAGGAACTGCACAAAGGGAAAACAGTCCACATGGAAGATATTATTTTCTCTCAATTAAGAAACAAAATCACATATCTACAGATAAGTATAAGGCAATAAGCCAAATACCTAGTACCTCAAGTTACAGATTCAACTGGCGACTGTCAAATTTGATTGAAGAGCCCACCATCTCCTACTGAACACTTGGGAGAGAATACTAAATACAACCATGGAAAGTACAGGGCAGGAATTTTCAGCCAGACATAAAAGACTTTCAGGATGAGGTTCCAATCATCACATAGAATCTACCCCTTCCACTTGTTGTCGAGCTAGGTATCTTTCTCTTCTTTCTTTCTGCATAGAAAAATCCAGGAGGAAGAGGATGAAGATCAAACAAAAATGACAGCAAACATCTTCCAGGAAGAAATTTTAAGGTAAGATAGCTTCACCCATTCATCAATGACGAGTCCTTCTCCAATAAATCTTGGGCCTGTGTCTTCTGAAGGCTTCTTGCGAGCCTCAAGTTCAGCCTCAGCTTCAGCTAACTGGCGTTTTAGTTTCTCTAGAGCCTTCAAATATAAAGCAGGAATTGAATAAGCATTCCCAATGAAAATCATATATTTTTTCAGAAGGACATGCAAGACGCTGAATGGACATAAGACACAAAGGAGCAAAAGATTTAGAAATCAAAAAATCTTCTCTTACAGGACTAGGACATTCGACATCCAGAAAAACTACCCGAAGTATCTGCTCAACAGCAACTTGATCCTTATGCTCATCAAACTGAGTCAAAACAAGTGAAATAGATCATAATGCATAGAAATAGAGTTCATATAGACATTATTCCAGAGTCAAGAAGATCTGTGATATCTACTGCTAGCATCTGTTTGTGTACACGAAATGTTCAAAACCATTCAAAATAAAGTCAAATTCTTCTCTAATACTGCTATGCTTGTGATAAAACTGCCAGTTTTCTTAAATTTTTGCTTGCAAAAAATACCATAAAAGATAGAGGAATGTGACAAACCAGTTCGGGTAAGTAGTCCATTGGTCCTTTCACTTTTAGGCTGATAATTTTGAACTTGACCCTGCTTTTCTGATCCATGGGCTTTTCATTGTTCTCTGGAGGCTCTACAAACTTGAATACTGATGACCAAGAAAGAGAGAATTATATGATTCATTTGTCAGCCAAACGGATGAATGCTGCAAATTATGCAAATGGTTTGCCCTCATGGATATACAGATTCAAAACTTCAGATTTTGCCACCAGGGAAGAAAAAAATTGCAAAAAGTTCATAGCAAACAATTACCAGTGGCTATTATGCTCTCGCCAGGAGCAAGGATGGCACCAGGAGGACGCATGAAACAACTTTTTGGTGCAGTTGTTTGGAACTAGAACACCAACAATACACACCAGTCAGAAGAAACAATAATTGAGTATGAGTGTTTGCATATAATCATTTATGCAAAAAAACAAAATCAAGCATTTTCAAAAGAACCAAAACCACACATGAATCACAAGTTCTACATCAGATAAGAGAAAAATGAGCAGAGAGAGAGAGAGAGAGAGAGAGAATAAACAAAATTCGAACAAATGCTAGGCATACCTTGAATGCTACGTGAGACTTGCTTGTATTTTTAATTTTAATAGCACTTCGGACTTGCTTACCAGGTTCATCTGCAAGTAGTCAAAGAGAAAAATCGTAAGCATAACACACACAAATAAAAGGAATTGGATTCAGCCAATCAGTCTCTGCAGGATGTGCAGATTCAAAAATGAAATAATAAGACTTCATTGCCAGCATAGAGAAGACAAAACACATGCATGTGCATGTCTCTGCAGGTGATTAGGGTCATAGAGGAGTCATCTCTAAAATAGATCATTTTAAACTCAATACTTAACCATAAAAGTAGAGAGCACCTCAAGAAGCTCCTATTAAGAAGCCTGCACTTCTCAAGACTGCGAAATAGTTCTAACCTAGTCTATTCAAAACCAGATACCAAAGTTAATCCCCTTCCTAGAACATGAAAATTGTCACAAGAAATCCAGGGTGGCGAAGGAAGAAACTATCCCTCTATTCAGCTCTTCTTTGTCACCATGCTATTACTCTTTTTCCTTATATGCTCTAAGAAGGCAATTGACTGAAAAGAAAAGGACAATTGGATGCAAATCTTATTTGGTAAGGAGACTTGCCTTCTATTCAGCTCTTCTTAGTCATTATGCTATTACTCTTTTTCCTTGTATACTCTAACAAGACAATTGATTGAAACAAAATGATGAGGTACACTTTGCAGCATCACCTTTCTGTAAGAGGAAAAACTCCAACCTCCAACTCACAACTCTGGCAGGTAGCAAACTTAGTAAAATTTCACTTGCTTTTATATTCAATTCTACCCACTATGAACCCTATTAAAAGTTAGGATAAAGGATAAGGAGCACTTGAATTTATAGTTACTATGGTTTTCTTCAATTTTCCCGAGAGCCTCCAATTATCAAGAGCTCAACAATCATTAAAATTTGCCAATATCTATATGAGATCAACAACATTTTAGTGCTTAAAATTTCAAATCATTCGTCAAAAGAAAACACCAGATCAAGCTTAACTAAGTTATAGATAAAAAGGAATCTTTCAACAACAAAATACTATCAACAAGCAAGTCCGTGAAACACCAAAGGAGAAGTTAAAACACACTATCCAAAGTCAACAGGAGTACTAGACAGAGTGAGAAGCGTGCATACAAGGAAAATAGAGTTTATTAGACGGATCAAGCTTCAAACGACGGCGCGTGGGGAGCAGAGATCTGGCAACTGAAGAAACAGAGCTACCACCGCTGCCGTGAGCACTCGATCCTTCCACCTGTGAATGATTGTTATTGGTCCCATGGCCGTAATTCTGCTGATAATGAGCAAAATTTGAGGAAGACAACGTCGTCGACTGCGGATTTCGGAAGGGCAGCTTGAACAGCCCCCACACTTTTCCGTCGGATTTCTCTTCGGCGATTGCCATTAATTATTATCCGTCGCCGGAGCACCTAGACAACGTCGCGCAGGGAGGGGTTTGGTTTGATTTCTGACCTCGCCGAGTGCGACTTTTGAAAAGTTCTTTGTTGGTGCTTTGTGGGGTGCATGCACCTTTTGCAAATTTCTAACGGGTGGGTCTTCCCTTTATCTTTTTATTTTTTGTTGGTTATGGGTCGGGTCACCGCGGATTTGAATTTGAAAGGTATGCTTTCATTTTATTTTGCTCCAAAAAATCAATTTCGATTAGAAAATATTAAACGCATATGAAATCATGATGTAAATAATTAATTGAGTACTAATTACGTCCCATCAAGAAAGCTTAGGGGCCGTTTGCTTTTGTTTTTTGAAGGTATTTTTATTTTTTGATGAAAAAAAATAATAAAAAATTAATTATAAATATATTTCTGAAAATAAAATATTGTTTTAAAGTTTTATTTAAAATGTAATGATTATGTAGAGTTAAAAATAAGTTGTATTTAGAAAATATAATATTTTGTATAAAAAGTCGTACAAATGTGAATAAGAGAAAATAAAGATAAAGTATAATAGTGTATTTGAAAAAATTTAGTGTTTTCAGAACCGGACTGGACCGGTTGGTCCAACTTATTGGACCGGTGACTAAAGACCAAGTTCAAGCATAAAAACGAGTGACCGATCCAATTGGTCAAAAATCGATTAGACCAATATCGATTTGACCAGTTTTTAACTGTTTCACTTTTTTTTTCTTTTTTTTGAAAATTTAAAAATTATTTTTTAAATTATGAATTGAAAGATGATGATTAAACATTTTGAACATGTAATTTTTTGAAACATTAATTTATTTTTTTAAAATTTAATGAAGTGATAGTTATATATGAATACTTATATTTAATTTGTTGTTTTATTTTGTTTAATCTTTCTTAGATTATGTTGAATATTTAGCATAAAATATTATATTTTTACTTCGAGTTAAAGTATAAAATGAATTATTACTTAAATCAATGTGAAACATTATTTTTTATTTATTCATAGTTGACTAATTGTGAAATAGTATTTTTTTTTTTGTAAAAAGGGTGTTTAAAATAAGTAAGTTGAATTTTTTTTCAAATAATATTCTTTCTACATCATTGGAGATTTTATTTTTTGTTAATATTAAAATATTACATATATTTATAAATTAAATATAATTATTATGTCATTATAACATTATAATGATCGAACCAGTGATCGAATCGGTTGAACCCGTAACCAGTAACATCATTGGTTCTTTGTTCGATCCAATTTTGGAAAATATTGGGAAAATGTGCTGAAAATAAAAATAATGTCTGTAAAAATAGGAAAGATGTTGATTGCTTTCTATTTTTATTTTCAGAAGAAAATGAAAAGAGGTTTTGAAAACAAAACCAAATGGACACTTAGTTCTAGTGAATAAAACATAAAATAAAATTTCAAGATTTTGAAATATGATGTCTTAGTGGCACCAAAATATGGGTGTCTGCTATATTTATTATTATTATTATTTATTTATATATACGCATATTAGAAGTTCATTTGAGTTCGAATTTCTGACCTCCTACATTATGTAAAAAATTTATGCCGTTGGGCTACAAGCCACTCGAGGTTTTTCATATTTATTATTTGTATATATAATTGACTATTGTGAATTAATGATGGATAACTTTCAAGTCATAGTAAAATATAAATACTACAATTTTATGAAAACATATGAGATTGTCTTATACCAAAAGAAACTTTATATTGTTTAAAATTAATCAAATATTTATTTTTTTATTTACAATTTTTAAATAATTCAACACATGCATTGAGAGTGTTGCAATTATAGCAATACTTAAATAAGTAGATTATATTTTTATTCGCTAAAAATTATTGTTAAAAGAATTATTAGAGAGAGAATATTGATCTCATTCAATACTCCATGGATTGTCCCAAAAGAATTAATATTTCAGACATTATTTTAAATTTTGTTTAATTGATATAAATTAAATGATGAAAGTGTTCTTTACTCATAAAAAATTATTTCAAGAATTAAATTCTATAAATAAAATTGATTCAAATATTAGGTTTAGAGGCGGCTGCTATTGGGTGCGGAAATAATGGGGGTTGGAGCGGGTGATCAGCAGATCAAGCATTTACGTGTTGACTTTGAAAGTACGGAGACATTTATTTGCCCTGTTTGCTTTTGATTCTAGTTTGTTGACGGAAAGTTCAGCGTTGAGGATCCAAGGCAACGGCCGAGGGTGGAAATAAGTTAGGTTAGATCAGACTTGAGCTTAAACGGGCTTGGTTTATTATATAAAGATAAGTCTTAGCCTAATATATTACATATGAGAGGATTTTTTTGGGTTTAAATTTAGTCTTTTTAATAATTTTTGAAATTTTAGTCTAATTTGAAAGTCTATCTAAAAGCTTATTTTTTTTCTTCTAAAATTTCAATTAAATAAATATAAATTTTTAATATACTCAAACTTATAAATTGTAATATAGAATAATCGAAATTATAAATAATATATACATAATTACGAAAAGCTCAAATCTAAGTATAAAATAATATTATTTCAACAAAAAATAATAAAAATATAAAGAATTTTACAGAAGTCTTCACTATTAAAAATTAGTAATAAGATAATTATTTAATATTGTTATTAATAGTATTTTTTTATATGAAGAAAGATAAACAGGCTTGCCTGTTAGGTTTTGCGAGCTTTTAAAATAATATAAGACTAGCCTATTTAGTTAAAAAATCTAATTTTTAAGCATTGACCTTGCCTTCTTATTAAATAGGCCATAAGCCCTTGACAAGTAGTCTAGCCTATTCTCATCCCTAATAACGACATCAAACTTTGAATACCTTGATCACTCGATTAATATATTTATTACTCATATTGACACGGAGGAAAAATGGATTTTAATACTAACAACCCGTTTGGTTTCATTTTTAGAGGTTATTTTTATTTTCATGTGAAAATGCATAGTGAGAAATTAGTTAAAAAAAAGTGCTTTTAAAAATGAATTATATTTGGATGTATTGTTTAAAATTGTAGATTTATATGAGTGTGAAAATGAGATTTATTTGGATGTGTTGGATATTTTTTATATTAAAAGTTGTGTAGTTTTTTAATTTGATTAATGATGAATGTGTAATTATTTGAAAAAATAATATTATAATTTATATTTATAATATTTTTGTGGTGAATGTTGTTTGAGAAATATTGAGAATGTAAAAAGTAGATATATGTAATAATTGAGGTTGAAAAGGTTATGAAAATGGATATAGAATATAAAAAGTAATGATTTGAGAATGAAAATGTATGAGAAAATGATGTAGAAGTTGATAGTTTTCTATTTTCATTTTGAGAAGAAAATAAAAATGGGGTTTGAAAATGAAAACAAACGAGGATAAGGCTTTGTTTGATTATGTTTTCCTAAAACAATATTGTTTTAAAGAAACATAACTAAACATATTCACATTTTTCTTTCGAAACACACATTCTTCAATATCGATATACATAAATTGTATATATATTATATATTTTTTATTATTATTCTAACATTAAAAAAACATTCATTTTCATTTTCACCTCAAAAATTCAACAAAAAAGCATTGATTCGATTATTAGATTAAAAAATATCTCCCTCGAAACATAAACAAATATACCAAAACTAACGTTTATATTCTCTAATAATTTATTTTTTCCAAAACACATAATAAAATTAAACAAGAAACATAATTAAAAATTCCCTAACTTAATCCATCTACAAGACAAATAATTATAATCTTCTAAAAAAAATTTATGTTGTTGTTTTCTTTTTCTGTTTTTTTCCCCCATAAGCTGACCAATTCCTATTAGATTCGACGGCAGTTATGAGCTAAACGAGATGGGTCAAATTGAGGCATGTAGACATATCTTAACCATACAACTAAATGGATTAATTCATCCCAGTGTACATATATACAAAATTTCAACTACATAGTGACAAATACATGATTTGATACAAGTTTATTGCACTAACCTTCTATTATTAATTTATTCAAACCTAAGTTAGATAGGGATGACAATGGACGACTCTAGGACTGGTTCACCAAATCAAAGAATTGCCCCATTAAGATTTTCAAGCACTAAGGACTTGCCCTACTTTGAACTCGAATTTAGTGGGTTAAACTTTTTAAACTCGTCAGACCCATTTTATATGTCTAAAAAAATTAAAAGATATTTTTTTAAAAAACACTAGAACTTTCTAAATAAGAGATATAATATTATTAACGAAAAATTATTTATTTAAATATTCATACATGCATATTTTTTTGTTGAAAAATTATAACTTACAAAATTATTGCTACGTAGATATACATATTCAATGCATAAACTATTTGGGATGATAATGTTATTGCTTTCATATAAAACATGTATGTAATATACACATTTCTCAAATATAAATGAATATGTGTTATATAAATATACTCATAATAAATAAAATTAGCATGTGTAAATATTCTAACAGGTGGGTTTAGGACAAGTCCAGATTTAAAAATTAAAATCCAAAATCCGCTTCAAAGCTATTTATACTTTCAAACTTGGCCCAAATAGGGTGGGTCTAGGGCGAGATTGAGTTTTACCTAAACTCATTGTCATCCCTAAACTTAGGCATAGGAGGATCTTTTTTGGAACCACCGAAAAAATCCTAGCATTATTCTTATTTTAGGTTTAGTTGATCTAGGCCACTCAACTTAATAAAAAGTGAGCAAATAAGTCAATCTTAACAGTTTATTTAGATTTTCCCGCTTTAAAAATTTGTCTGGTAGTGATTTTTGGGATAGAAAACCTAATATTAGGTGATTACATTATCCAAGATTGTCAAAGAGATTGAGTTAATAAATACAAGGTGGTCATATTATCCAAAAGTTCATTTTAATATGGAGATTGAGGTATTTATAGTGTTGGGTTCTCATGAATATCTCATATCAATCTCATTAAGGTTAACAAAATAATACACATATATATATATATATATATCACATGAATGACTAAAAGAATGATATGTGAATTGAGTGCGATCGGTATGTGAGTTGAATGGCATTTATTCATTATTTGGCCGCATTAACCAAATAAAAAATGCACAAATCTTCTAGATTGCTTGGCCATTATTTGATTATACAGATAAAATGGTCATTTTGGCCTCCTACTTACGTCACAATCCAAAAGAGATGCTAAACAAATGGACCCAATAGGTCGTTAGGATCGAAAACCCTATTATATCACATATGTTTGGCAACTATAAATGTAACAATAGACTAATAGCGCGATGGAACTCTGTTCAAATCCGGGAGACGCCACAAGTGCATTGACTTTCTCATTATTCTTTTCCTGTCCCACTGCTAAAATTCAAAAGAGATAGCACACAAGATTGAAAAAAGAAAAACATGTGACTATGCATATGCAAAGCTGAACATATTTAGCTCCACGTTTTGTTTGCTTTAAGTATTTTCTAACGCGTCGAAATTACATCCAACTCAATGACTCGGCAGTAATTTATTTAAAAAAAATTAGGCTTGGGTTTAATGTTTCGTATTCGAGTCAAATTGGGTTAGACTTAAAAATAACTTGAGGGGGGAAAAAGACTTAATTTCGGGTCAACCCCTCTAACATGGAAAAAAAAATGAGTAACCTAATAAACTTGATCCAACCCAACAACCGATCCACATAAAAACAATTGACTACTTAAGATAAAATCTAAATAATATATATCCAAAAATAAAAAATTTAAAAATTCAATTACTAAACAATTGTTTTTTATTTTTTTGTATTCAGAGTACTCATCGATATAACAAGTTTAAAAGCTTTTATGTTTCTTAAACTTTAATGATTATGTTTGAATTTTAGATTTTATTGTAAATCAAATTTCTACTCAATTATAATATTAGAATTTATAAATATGAGAAATAAAATGAATAAATAAGGTTGGGTTGGGTTTATCAGGTAGTTGGATGCTTGATTAAAAATCAGGTCAATCCGAACATAACACGATCTTTTGTGGGTCAGGTTAGGATTGAATTTTGTGAGTTTAATATCGAGTTGGATTAGGTTTGAATTTGAATTTAACATTTTTATGTTATACCCCATCTTAACTCAACTTGAAACCACCCGAACTGATTTATTTTCTTCTAATGTTTGACCATAGTATTGTCACCATAAACAAAAGTTCAAATTCTTGGTTCAAAATTCAAATGCTACCTTATCTACATCGACACATTAATTCATTTCAACTCATTCCTAACTTTCAACAAGGAGATTTATTATTCAATCTGCTTGTAGTATTAATTTATGAATTAATCATTTCTACAATGAAGGAATTTCAATACTATTAACAATGTCGAGGTCAAAGTAACAAATAACTAACTCAAGTCCTTATACAGTAACTGTAACTGAATTCAAACATTCAATAATAATGAGATTTCTATAAACAAATTTAAAAAATTTTCTTGGTTGTTTATTTTTACCTCGGATATCGTCAATTTATCTACTATTGGTACACGAGACTTTCTGATAATTAGGCCCATTGGGCCTTCATTGCCTTCGTGTTGCGATGCCCTTGAAAAGGAAATCGAAGATCGGAAAGAAGAAGGGTGCTATTGGAGTATTATTTATTCATCATTACCAAACACCACGTACATATGATTCAAGAATACCAGAAAGGAAACCACGTCAACAGCACTAATAATTACTACATCATAAACTCTTAAACTTCTCTAGATTTCAAGAAGTATCTATATCTTATACCGTTGATACTCCAACTTCTTATTAGGAATGTTTACAGGTCCGATTGAATCAGGTTTGAAAGAAAAATAAATCTGAACCTATCATTTTTAATTGGTTTGTTTTGAATTGAATTTTTTCATTTTTAATTTTTGAACCCAAGTCAAATCAATTTAGATTGGGTTGATTTGATTCGAGTAATTGAATTAAGGGAGGGGGGGGATGAGGAGGAGGAGGAGAAAGTATCAGTTGCAATTTCTTCAATTGTTTAACAAGAAAATTAAAATAATTAAATTATTCTCAAAATATTTATCAAAATTTAAAAGTAC
The DNA here is from genome assembly GCA_014898725.1 of Jacaranda copaia. NCBI lineage: Eukaryota > Viridiplantae > Streptophyta > Magnoliopsida > Lamiales > Bignoniaceae > Jacaranda > Jacaranda copaia. The sequence goes on from JACGDI010005762.1 coordinate 847,407, forward strand.
ATAATATTACACAAGAGCACTACAAGTCATAATTATTATAAATTATCTCTTTGTTTATTATAAGTCCATAATTGATAATATAAAATTTTAAATTCAAATTTTAATTAAACATTAAATACAAATATAAATAATAAAAATTATAATTTAAAAATAAATAAATAAATAAATAAATCACTGATTAGATTGGATCAGGTTAATGAATATAAAATTTGAAAACTGAATCAAATATAATCAAATTTTATCTAATTAAATTTGATTATTTAAATTATATTAAATTGTTTATTCTGTTACACTTGAACCCTTCTTTTTTTGGTGGGTTGTAAATAGTCCACGATGGAGCTCTGGTGTACCAGTTATCGTGCCCATGGTAAACGTTGGGTGGGCTAATCTTTGAATAGGAAAAAGAGCGGATCTGCAGGGTCCCAAATGAATTGGCTTATTTGAAAAAGGCCATAAATCGGTTACTTGTACAAATAACATAAAGAAATGTAACCAACGTTTATTGGAAAAAGCAACCCCAAAGATTTGGGACCAAAAGCGGTTAGCTCGCCCTTATAAGGCTATGACATCCTAAGGTGCTGCTAAATGGATGGATCTTATCAACGTCCATGAATGATAAAATCTGCCTTTGCACTTGAGAGCCAATCTCCGTCCGGCCCAAGGATTGACTCATTCCATACTAGAAATAATCGCAGGAAATCCTTTGATAACGCG
>JACGDI010005762.1:848220-875245 GCA_014898725.1 Jacaranda copaia
TCGATTTTCAATCAAAATGAAGCTACAATTCTCGCCAACCAACCGTTCTTTTGTTGTCCATGTACCAGTAGAAGATTCGGTAGCTACCGCGGCCCCTGCTTCTCAGGCGGAACTCCAGGTTGAGGAGTTACTCAGAATGCTGCCAAGATATCAGTATCTTTGGTTACGAGGAATTTATCATGAATCCACTGATTTCTGCTGCTTCCGCTATTGCTGCTGGATTGGCCGTGTCAATTTCTAATCGTAACTAAATCTTTCATTTTTTTTATTGCTAAAAAAAGAAATTGAAGCTCGTTCGTTACACTTCTTCCTAGCTGCTTGGCCCCTCCTGAGTTAAGACCCATCATTCAGATAGATAGGGATAAATTAATGAGCTCGGATATTAATTAATTAAATTAATTCAATTTAAATTATCGCATTCATTTGGTCGAACTGTACGATGAACACCCCTACTTCTGGTACATGCATAAATGATCGAAAAAGCTGCAGCTACAATACTAATAATACAGAAGAAAAGACAGTTTGATAAGGAGGAAGGGAAATATATATATATATATATCAGTTGGGACCCCAGCAGTTCAAGTACATGACTGTCCGAAGTGACTCTTCAGCCTGTTCCAACTTGTCGGTCTTAGCGCCAGCCACGAATCCCGTGGACTCGATAGCATCTGAAAACTTCCTGGCCTGCCTTGAGGTCGACGTCGGACCATATTTCATGGTGGGATCAGTAGTACTGGTACACTTTGAGGCGCCGTCTTTGATCCCCTGCATCACCCTCTTTGCCTCCTGGCACGCCACCCTACTCATGATCCCCGAGTATTTGAATACGTACAATACTACGGAGAGAGAGAGAGAGAGAGAGAGAGCTCTGATCTGCCAAATGAATTGAACTTTGAAAATTGTGCTACAGCCGTGGAATTAATGTGAAGTAGTACTAGTGGGCGAGGAATGATGATTTGTTTGATAAAAGTGGGGGTGTTCTGATTGAAACAACCGGCCGCCAGAGCGAAACAAACAGACAAACTTGTGAAGGAAAATTAACTGGCTTATGTAATGGCAGGTGGCCGTTCTGTAATAACCAAAAAACCAGAAATTATTATGAAAATGAAATGGTGCTCTACTTGCAGAGATCACCACTCATGAATATTTCTGTGGGGTTTTTCATTTTGCCAGGTCGAATTGTAGAACTTATCCAGCCAAATTGGATGTTTATCTTGCAAGAAACCTAGAGAGTTCTACATGCTTCCACATAAACATATAAGAAGCTCCCTTTATTAGTTTAATATAATTGAGTGTCCGAAAAATAGTGGTTAATAAAAACAAAATTAGGAATTTCGCTATTTGAGTATCATTATAATTATAATTGTTATTTGCAAGAATTTTAATCTTAATTTCATGTTACGAGATCACTAACTTTTTTATCTTTTGGTAATAAGCATGTGTCAACTTCATTCACTGTCTTATGTCTTTGTGGATGTTGATATTCTTGATACGCAGTTGCACGAGCCTTATCATTATGATTTTCTTGTTTTCTTTTTTCAAAATTATTGGATTATTTTATCAAATTTCTTAAAAGAATTGTCTCACCCCTTGGTATTGAACAAAAATCTCTTTTTATAAGACTCCTCTGATGTGGCCTTTGAATTTTTTTCTTTTTTGAAAATAAAAAATTGTTTCTTGAGAATTTATATTATTAAAATCACAAGGGGCAAGCATAATCAGTTAATCACCTTAAAAAGCAAAAATAGAAAAGGGGCTTCCTAAGAAAGCCTTTCCCTCCTAGCGACCGAGGCCCAGGGCCTTCAATCAAAACGAAGGCTGAGCGGCCCGAGTAAAAAGGCCCACAACGTAAATGAAATTTCCCACGTTGCTCTGTGCTAACGCTGTCGTACCTCCCGCGGTTCAATATCCAAACGTCTCTCGGAAACGACATCTTGGTTCCCGCCATGGATGGCCTCATGCACTCCGCGGCCTCTCGATTCTCTCTACCTCACGCCCAACGCCCATTCCGTTCATCTCGCCGGCAATGCGTCTCCGCCACGAGGTCTATGTCACCGGATTCCGCCACGGGTCACATTCCCAAACTTTCTAGCACAATTCTAGGGTTTTGCACGCTCTTGATTTTCGATTCTTTTGTTATTTAGTATTTTCAGGTCAAGTTTTAGTCTTCCTTTTCCTAAGCAGAAAGCTAAGTACTATGAACATCTGCAAGCAGCTGTTGATGTTGTCGAGCGCGCCTGCCGTCTCTGTGTTGACGTAAGTTTTATTTTCTCTTCTTTTAATCGAATTTATTTTCTTCCTCTTTATTACTGTTGAATTTTTCATTTGAAGATAGGTGCAAAAGTCATTGTTTTCGAGTGATGGAAAAATCATCGAAAAAATGGACCGGACACCGGTTACTGTTGCAGATTTTGGAGTTCAAGCTCTCGTTAGCCTGGGTAATTCTTTTCTGACTCTGAGAAAATGCAGAATTGGCTGATTACCTATACATTTCCTTTCTTGATTTATTCTTTTTTCCTCTTTTTCTCCTTTCCTCCTTTCCCATTTATTACGGCAGAGATGAGCAAATTATTTCCTTCAATTCCATTGGTAGCCGAGGAGGACTCAGCGTTCGTGCGGGAGAATAATCTAGTAGATGCTGTTACTGAAGTGGTAACTTATAAATCATCTATTAGTGATACAGAATTAAGTCAAGACGATATTTTAAAGGCAATTGATAGAGGAGGAAAAGATGCCTATTTGTTTGGACCTGAGCCAGCTACTTATTGGGTGAGCTTCAACCAAATTCAGATTGGGTTGTCTTTTCAAGACTACCTGCTTTTCATTAAGATTAGGATTTAAAATAAATGTTTTTTGAGGCTTATGAATGCTAGTTGCTTTTTGTTTTTAAGGCTTGTAATCCTGAAACTTGTGTGCTAACATCATGGATGTATACAGATATTGGATCCTATTGATGGGACACGAGGATTTGTCAAAGGTAGCAAAGCTCTCTATGTGGTATGTTGTCTTTATAAGTTTCTCTTCCATCATGCCATGGGACTTGGTGTTATTCATGCTTTTACTCTTTGCAATGCATTTTCTTCAGTACGTGTTTTTTCTTTATGCAAGTGTCTGCTTGCTAACCTGCACTCAATCTTGAGTACACTTGAAGGAATAGTAGTATTACATATGATATATGGACTGAATCTCACCCTCAAGAAAATTATGATGACAATCTACTGTTGTGCATATAATTTCTGTCTGCTATTCTTTCATCTCATGTGATTTGTTTATTGGCATCTGTATTTTCTGTTCCTGAACATTCTTTTTGCTTTCCTGGATATCATGATGAGACTTTATTAGCTCATTGAGATTTGGAGAACTTGCTAAACAGACCAAATGAGATTACAGTTGTTTGTAAGTAATGACACTGTACACTTTACGAACTCTTCTTGAATGATTAGTTCACCTTTATCAACATAACCAAAACTGCATGAATTACTTTTTCAAAATTCAATTTGGACTGATAAATGGTTTGCTTGAGATAAATTTGACTGAACAATTAAATGATTATATTTTATGCTACTGGTGTTTTCTTCTAATATTGCGGTCAGGGTTTATGTGTTTAGGCCAAATAAAACTTTAATTTGTCATTTTGTTATTTAACCATTGCTGAGTTTTCAGGTTGGTTTGGCTCTAGTGGTTGAAGGGGAGATTGTTTTGGGTGTTATGGGATGCCCAAACTGGCAGGATGGGGATTCCGATATACTCAACACCAAGGTCCAGGGACATGAGAATACTGTTTCCAGATCAGGGATTATTATGATATCCCATGTTGGTTGTGGGACATGGAGAACAAGATTGTGGGATCCAGAAAATAGCAATAGAGAAATGGCTAATAATTGGACCAGGTGCCTAGTCGACAGGTTTCACCAAGTTCATGAAGCGCGTTATTGCATTCCAGACAGTCAAACATGGGAGTCTTTGCCCCTATGGACTCAATTCAATGCAACAACTGATGCCAACAGTGTTGAGGAGAAACAGATTCTTCTTCTGCCTACTTGCTGTGGAAGGTTCACTCTCTAAGTCAAGGAAGATATACCTTCCATTCCCTTATTATATGCATATACACTTTGAACTTCTACGCATTACTTGTTTCAGTTTTTAATATCTTTGTAATTGTTTCACTGTATGCAGCTGAGCAATGTTTTTTCTTGTATATGGGATGAAGGTTCTTTAAATCACTAGGCTTGATGAAGAATGTCTATCATATTAAGAGCATAAAAAATGTTTATTGATTGATCATGGAGACAGATTTCTAGAGCTAAAGCCAGGATTAGAACAATTGATAGAAATCATAATTTTTATTCTTGGTCTGCTGATATTTGTGGAAGTGCGTCATATTACCTGGCAATAGTCTAATTACTGAATCAATGTGAAGCTTCTTAGTATTTTTATCATTTTTTTGTGCTTGATTGCTCTCTAATGATCTAGTGGTGTTCTTCACTTTTGGAGTCCTTTGAAGGAATTAGCCAGCGTATGCATTTATCAAACCATCTTCCTCAGTAAAGGCTTCCTTTTAGCCCACCATTTTATGACCTGCTTCCTGCCACTTGGATTCATAGAATTTGAATTAGCTTCTTGTTTGGGTAGGCCTGTAAATGGGTAGGGTATCACCCTATCCATATCCATACCCGAAAATACCCAAATAAAAATACCCTATATTCTATTCTATCCTAAAATACCCGAAAGGATTAGACCCTAACTCTACCCTATCCTATCTAACCCAAAACCCATTGGGTTTAGTATATTGAATTTATGTTTTTAATGTATATACTAATTTTTTCAATATATACATAAAAATATTATTTGGCATACGATAACAAAATATAGAAAAAATTTATATTTAATTTAATTTAATTGTTAAATTTAAATTAGTTAATCTTTATTTTCAATTTTTCATTCATTAATAAATTTTTTATTAACAAAGTTTATTCATTAGCAAAATTAATTTTATGAACTTTTTTTATAAAAAATATTTATTCCACTATTAGTTTTATTAATGAAAAATGTTCAATCGTTACTATTGCTATTCCAATTTTTTTTTTTAAAAATTGCTATCCCAATATAATAACTTTATTAATTTTATTAATTTGGTTTAATTTTTAATGAAGAAAATTATTTAGTTGTTATTGTTCATTCACATATTTATAATTTTTATATATAAAAAGTTTATCATTAATATAAATTTAATTTCGGTATAAATAATTTTTAGATTCATAGATTAAATTTAAATATATAGTAATGGATAATTTATGGGTATGGGTACATGGGCAATTTATCAATATAGACTCTACCCATACCCATTACATTATTTTAATAAATATGGGTATGGTACGGGTATGGGTATGGGTATGGCTATGTCATTTTGGGTATGGATAGGATATTACCCTACCCATTTACAAGCCTACTTATGTGACATGATTTCCAATATTAAATAGATATGCATTTTCTGAAATAGCTGGTAATTAGGCTCAAAATTTTCAGTTAGTTTGCCATCATTCATCAAATATATTGAGCCATGTTCTGGCCTTGGTGAAGTCCTTGAGCTTGGTTTTTCTTTTATGTTTGCCCTCTGTACAGTCTTTGTAAATATCTGATGGTGGCATCTGGAAGGGCTTCTGTTTTCATTCTTCGGGCGAGGACTAAAACGGTTATCAAGGTATATTTTCTTAGTTTGTGATTGTGTCTAATTAGCTGAAGCAACGTGATTTCACTTTCATTGCATCGAAATATAGGTCTGGGATCATGCTGTGGGAGTAATATGTATTCATGAAGCTGGGGGAAAGGTATGAAACCTGCCACTTTTTTATTCTGTCTCATCATATTAGCTTAAAGTGTCTCTCTCTCTCTCTCTATATATATATATAAATATATTTCTTCATGTAGAAACTTGTCTACATTTGTGCAAGGAGGCATTTGAGTCTGATAAAATGGAAGTTCTGTGATCAGGTGACTGACTGGAAAGGTAGCCAACTTGACTTCGCTGCAGATCAGATTGAGCGAAGAGTCCTATTTCCTTCTGGTGGTGTTCTGGTGACCAATGATAGGTTACATAATGGGATACTGGAGATTATATCCTCCAGCTGAAGATCATTTAATGTTATTTATTAATTCACCAATTTTACCATGCCATTCTTATTTCTTATTAATCTCCCAATCTTTTTATCACAATATTTAGGAACTTCTCCTCATTTGATATACAGGATACCTCAACTAGAAAGGAAAACACAATCAGAAAGTGTAGCTTTGTATCAAAATACTGTGACAGCCGCAGCCACGGTTTGAAAATCTTAAACTGGTGAATACTGTTGCATTGTGATTCACCATTATTTTTCTGTACAAGAGTTTCTGAGACATTGTAAGAGTCAGATCCCTAAGAGTCTGAAATAGAGCAAAATAGTGTCAGAGTGATCATAGAATTTAGGGATAATTACAGAAACTACCCTTGAGGTTTGGGGCAATAACAAAAATTACATTTTGCATTTGAGAAATTACAGACACGTCCCCTAAGGTTTTTGCCGTCTAACAATGAGATCTTGCCATGAGTCAAACTAATGGAAAATGTTGACATTATTGTTGAATTTTTTCAAAATTTCAATTTTATCCTTTAGTTGATTGCTTCAATCTGTTGACTATTTTTTGGGATCAAAATGCCCTTGGGTTATTTTGGCAATGTTTTCATATATATGGTGATGTAATTGTAATATAATAAATTAAAATAATGCTTAATCTTGCCAAAGGAAATATAATTTAGTAATTAATTAATGTAATTAATCCAATTAATTAACTAATTAAGTAATTAATTTTTAATTAACTAATCATATTTTTTTGAATTATTTAATTAACTAAGATTAATTAATTAAAAATTATTATGTATAGAAGACTAGAAATTTATGAGATTAAAAGATTACAATCAATCTTTTTAGATTACTTGAATTTTTTGTATAACCTCCTGTATATTTAGTTATGTGACATAAAATATTCAATATCTTAAAAATCTATAAGCACATCCTTTATAAAGCAACATAAACATTCCAAAAGCACCAACTAATGCACCACAGCCCACAAATCAAACCAAACCAACATTACAATAAACATGCATTTACACTTACAACAAATAAATAGAACATTCAGTTTTCCAAAATACATAAGTTAGAATCACTACAGCTAAATAATTGTTTACAAGCTACACAAAAGATATTGAATTGGTTCTTTCCATGGAAGTGACAAAAATATTAGTTAGTTTCAATATATAAATAAGAATATTTTTTAGCCTACATTAGTCCCTCCATATTCAGCATTAGCAACTCCACTCATCAATCCCTCCAACTCCACTAGCACTCCTAACAATTGACTCCACAAGTCCATCAACTATTGCATAAAATCCATCATCAAAAGCAATGTCATCTTCAAAGGCAGCAGAATCGTACAGAAAAATATTACAATTAGGCCCCTGAGTAAATAAAATACTTATATAAAGAACCTTAAAACAATTTGTTACATTGCATAAAAGTCATATTCAACTAACATCAAAACTTAAAACATTGCAATTAGCCCTTGCACATTACATGTGTCGACAAAAAGAACCCTAAAAATTTTCTAATTGATTGAAATCTCATATTCAACTAACATCACACTTTAAAACACTACAATTAACCCCGTGTAATCAAACATGTTACAAAAAGAGCCTTAAAGTATTTCATACATTATTACACAAAATCACAATTATAGAAAAATATTATAATTACCCCTTATGAACTTAGAATCATTATATAAACATTCCTTAATATCCTCAGACATTGCACCGCACTCAAGTTCAACAAGCATGTAACTATAGAACATAACAATTAGTGCCCTATCCTAAAAACAATGACTAAAAGAACCTTAAATAATCTCAGAAATAAAATAGTTTAAAGCAGCAGCAGTATCTTTTGTCTGTTTGTCATGAAAGTCCAGGGTATATCTGGACTGAAACCTTCAATGAATTCTTCCAAACATCTGAAAAAACAACCCCAAGGGGTCCTTGCTTTCGGGCTCCACCACAACAAAAGCTAAAGGATAAGGCCCATTATTCTCATTTAAACCAATTACAGCTAAAAGCGCACCACCAACCAAAAAACTGTAAAACAAGATTTCATAGTCCAAAATTTTGGGTTTTTGTAAATATAGCCAAATCAAACAAAATAACTACCCACATTCATCACATCATAATACCGAAATCATATTTAAAACAAAACCCTATCATAATAAGTTCTTACAAAACCTTAAGCATATAAATCACAACAATAATGCAAAAAGAACTAATTTTTACATGATATATAAAGATTCAAAACAAAATAAACCAAAAAAAGTGAAAAATCGGATAGATAGTTACCTTTACCACTCATTTCACTCAAACCCGATAAGAACAATAATCAAGGATCACTGTCTTCAATGTTCCTCACACTACCAGCAAACAAGGATTCTGTAAGCTCCCCATAGCAGTAAACCTTCATGCAGCATGAGTGGACTGAAGAGTTTTGGAGAAGGCAAAAGAATGAGTTTTCATGCGTAAACCTGTTCCTTCTGCCTTGTTTCCTTTTTATTTTCCATAGAATGTATTGCTGACATATATTTTGTTCCTTTTATTTTTTTTTTCTAAATGAAATAACTGAAGGGTAAAATCATCTTTTAACACGTTTTGTCACAATTTTCTGGAAGGGGGGTTTCTGTAATTTCTCAAACTCGAGGGATAGTTTCTGTTATTACCCCAAACCTTAGGGGTAGTTTTTGTAATTATCCCTTGAATTTATTACATAGAATTTGAAGTATCAAAGCTTAATTTGATTTATATATATAGATAATTGGAATCTCAACTTTTTATGAGCAATGTGACTATGCGAGCAGTAGGGGAGCACCAAAGTTTTGTACGCTTTGTAATTACATGAAATGCCCATGCCTAAACATGGTGGTAAGAAATTTTTCATTGAAATTAGCAAAAATACCTCAGATGTAGTTCTTCAGAAATACTATGCGCGGAACAAGAAATTTGATGAATAAAATAATGAGCTTACATCATTCAAAAAAAATAAAAATTAATAATTTCATTTTATTAAATTTTAAGATCTAAACTACTTATTTTTAAAACCAATAATCAGATACGATCATCAGAGTTTTCGTTTGACTGAAATTCGTTCAAGCGTGAGAAAGGACAACAAGAAGATTTCGTGGGAGACAATACAACGTGATTTAACATTGTCGCTCTTCGCCTGCGTGAAACTCCAAAATAATTTCTTGATTGTTTCTCGATATCAAATTGTGGTTTTAGAGTAGTCTGACGGGAAGGATCTGGAATTTCTGTGGCCAGGTGTTGCGCTTCTTCTCTACAATTATGTACTAAAGCATTGATCATCAAATTAAAATATTCACCCAATGAAGACTCTTGGTGTACCTGCAATATTGCATGGCTATAAACCTTTAACAACGTACTCCTCTTTTTAAAATAATAATGTAATATAGCCTGAGATATAATAAACTAAACAGGCAGCGAATTGCTGAGAATAGTAAACCTGGCACAGCTGCCACAAGTTCCTCGGATCTTGCATCCAAAAAGACAGCTAAAATTATGTTTTGCCCCCTTGAATTATTGATAATTTGACGAAACGCTCTCCTAAACTCACCAACCAAACAGAAGGTTTCAAAGTTTTCAATAACTTATTAGCCTTCTATTAATTATTACATTTAATTTTCATGTCTAAAATATTACCATATGTATATATATATATATACATATTGTATTTTTAATAAAAATAGATTTAAAATGTTTATCCGAATTAAGTATTTGCAATGATTTGTTGGTTGTTCACCAACTTAATCAAGAGCTGTAGATAGGCAAGGAAGAAGCTCGATAGAAATGATGATGATCAAAATGATTGAGAACAACATATACTTGCACAAAGCGGTAAATATGTTTGGAATTTTTCCATTGCTGGAAGGATTTTTGTTAAAGGAATGAATCTTGGGTTTAATTCAACCCCAAAAGTTAGTTCAAGAGGTGATGATTACTCAATATTAAATATAGAGATCAAAACTTATTTATTTCACCGATATGGGACATTAACAGTTTTTAAAAAATCAAAATTAGTAACGAATTTCTAACGGAAAGTTTCCATTAACAGGGATGAGGGGCTATTTGGTTATGTTTTGTTTTTATTTTATGCTATTTTTACTATTTGAAAGTAAATTATTAACAACTTATCATCACAATTATCAACACTCAAACTTATTTTTATTTCAAAATATATTTTTCAGTAACCTATACATCTTCTTTCAATAGTCTATATATCTTATCTTTCTTTATTATTATTATTGTTATTTCTCTCCACCTGCAATCTACTTAATCCTATATAATTATTACTTTTCTGACATATTTTTTAAATACAAATATATTTTCAATTCATTTTCTCTAATTAACCCTTCAAATTTTAAAAATATTAAAAACGAGAATTGAAAACAAAATCACAACCAAACTCCGTATAAAGTGTATAGAGGGTGAGTTTTGGTGGTGTTTAATTATTACATGTCATGAAATTTACTTTAAAATTAAACAATAACAATTGCCTAATATTCAAGTTTTGTTAGACTGACCAAACAGCTCACAACAGCACAAACAACGTGTTAAGCAGATGATCCACCTAAATTATATGCTTTTGCTAGTCAACCAATAATTTCGGTGTCTAAATCGAACTTTAGAATTTGGACAAGCAATTAATTAGACTATAAGATCGATTATGTAAGCATAAGCATTCTGTATATTAACTAATTAGCATTAACATACAGACAACACTTTAGCACTCCAAGCTTAAATGCGGCCCCGACACCAAGCATGCATGGAGACATTTGCCAAAGATTAAGGTTCCAAAAACCTGATTATGTAAGTCGTTAAGGACATTTAAGCGAAAGTTTTATGCTTTTATAGGGATTGGATTCTGTGATTAGGAACACACGTGGTTCAAAAGGAAGGGCACACCTGTAGAAGTGTGCTCGCACGATTGGTCAAAATGAACATCTACGGCGTCTTAGAGCCCTAGAGAGAGAGAGAGAGTGTGTGTGTCTATATGTAGCATGAATATGCGTGTGGCACTCGGACAAATATAATAATGTTTGACTAAAATTTGAAACCTCAATATATGGGATAAAAGCTGGACGAGAAAGGAGACACTTTTACTCGTGAATTTCGACGTTTTCGTTTAATGTATTCATATTTGAGTAGTTGGAATTGACGTAGATCTCCTTTGTTTTCTGCGTGCTTTTGAAAATTTAGGATTAAATGTTGAAATTTGTGGATTTTTGATTCGGAAAAATGAGTTGATTATTTTCCCTTTTATTTATTGATAAAGAATGAATTTTGAATTTAATTTACTTAAAAAGTTAATTTAAGAGATGTAGATTGTCGAGACTATATATAAGGATTATTATTCATTTATTTAATGAATGTGAAATTTAACACGCCTCGTGCATATTCAAAAATGAACATTTAAAATTAGAAATAATTAAAATGAATGATTGTGGTATCATATTACAGAATTGATTTTGAACTTAATTTATTCAAAAAGCTAACTTAATAGGTGAGTATTATTCAAAATCATATATAAAAATTACTATTTATTTACTCAACCGATGCGAGATCTAACATTTATCATGAATACTAATGTTTATATATAGCAGCTGGGTTTAGTGGATTGAATTTATTAAATTTGATGATTCCCCTTAATATTTTATAATTCTTTTTAAGAATAATTTAATTAATATGTCCTGGGCACATATTTAAAGTATGTCAGAAATATGTGGTAGTAATTAGCGCCTGATGTACAGTGATGATCCAACAGAGGCACAGTAGTTACGTGAACGCGTGTCCTAATCCAGCGTGTTATATTTTGAGATTGGAATGAGATTTAAGTACATCCAAAGATTGGGATAGGGTGGCTTGAGATTCTACCCACGGCAACAATACTCGACATACCCATATAAACTAAATTATGAACGATTAAATTAAAATAAATAATATTATAAAATAAAAAAATATTATTATATATGAATTGCAGGTTGAATTATCAATTCGATTATATATAAACAAAAAATAATATTACTTTTGCCAAAGCTTATGACATGGCATAAACTAGTTGATTTATTAATGGATGATTTTCTCGGTTACCTTTACTATGATAATAGTTTCAATTATTTCAATTGGGTCCCAGTATATGAAGACACTTATAAGGTCCTGCTGTTATTTTGATTAATTGTAGTACCATATGGATTATATTAATATTATCACGAAGATTGGCCAAAATTAATTTAGTTTAATACAAATCTTCAAAATAGATACACACAAGGGAAAAAAATGTAAAAAGTACGTACGTACACACACACGCACAAGTCACTACTAAAAAATAAAATATCTATTATATAAAAATTACTATGAAATTAATTTCGTAATTATAACTACAAATTATAGCTATGAGCTATTGTAGAAAATATAATTTTTTTTAATTATAATCAACAAAAAATATTAATTATAAATTTGTAGCATTGTAAGTTCAAAATGTAACAGATTAGTTATGCATTATTTATAAAAAAAATTATTCACACATATGTATCTATACTATATAAAAAAGAAAGGCCTTTACACACTCAAAGTGATGGTTAAGCCATGATACATCAAAATTTATTTTACCAATTATACCATTATTTTTTAATTTAATTTCAAAAATAAATTTATCACTTAATTTAATATTAAAAACGCAAATAATATAGTGAAAACATAATAACAAAATTTATAGAATATATAGGTAGATATATTTAATAATTTTAAACTTTTGATACGGAAATAATTTGCTAAATATGAGTTTATATTAATGGACAATTACTATTATATTATATTAATATGATTATTATTAAAATTATGTTATTGTTAATATACACCATAAAAAATGAGTAATTTATTTATTAATATAATTAACATAAAAAATATGATAAACTAATATGTATGCAGGGACTGCGTGCCGCAGCAACCAGTGTATATAAAGAATGTTCATTAAATATGAATTGGCTGGGGCGACTAGCGAGAGTTTGCAATGAGCGCATCAATTTTATTTTTGGCTTAAAGAATTTCATAGCAAAAATTATAAATTTTTAACATTAATTACGAATTATTTTTTTTTATAGTGAATGTTATATAAGAGTATTGTATAACAATTGCATTTATCACAATGCTCATTTTTATGTTAATAAATTTGTTTGAGTAATTAATTGCGAACCCGAAATACAGACAAGCATCGTAAGGCAAGAATTCTGTGCTTTCTTTGGTTTGGGGGTGGATACAGAAAACATAACAGCATGCCAATGGAATCTAGAGAAGAATTAATTCGAGTAGGCAGCTGAAAATGTAATTAATTCTACTCTACTCTACTCTACTCTACTCTACTCTGCTCTAGTCTATTGATGTTAAGTTTAAGAGCGGGGACCTAAGACCGGCTGCTACATTTAGCATACATATAGTGATACTTAATCATTGATATATATATATATATATATATTCAAGCTTATAATTTTGGATGCATCTTATTGGCGTTTAAAAGTCAAATCAACATGAATTCCATCAACTTCGCATATGCATGCTTGATAAGCAAATTCAAGTTTAAATTTGCTACAAATTAAAGAAAGAAACTTTGTCTTGCCCACAGGAATGGAATCAAGAAAAAGGATTATATTGATTTCAACGCCGACACGACTTGTGTACAGAAAAAAATGGTTTACTCTCTAATATAATTAAAAATATCAAAATCCATTTCATTGTCATTTTTATCGATTCGACCTACATGACTTTCCGTCGTACGATCTGCGATTATATCTGTTGTATATTCGAACACGTAAAAGCATTCTATCCCTTCATTCGCCCTTAATGTGACAAATTCATACTTTTATTTCTCTAAAAATGCCTGCCAATTTATATTGATCAAACTAGTTATATATGCTCATTCACACTTAAATTATTCAACCTCCATATTTTATTTGACTTAAGTCTTGAAAGATCATAACTAGGACTTGCCCATCAGCATTTCGAACTAGCATATTCTAAATGGACATGGATTTGAGATGCCCTCAGCATCCTTCCAACTTGGTTTTGTGTTTTAGGTTTTTGATTCCACCATTCAATCTGTTCTTAGAATCAAGAGAATACAGATAGTTGGTGAGCATTCGAAATCAATGTTAGTGCATGAACAAAAATAACAAAAGGCCATTTATAATTATTTCATGGCTTATAATTTGAGTACCGATACTTTGTAAGTTCTAATCTGTATTTGGAAATAAATTGTGGTCTCCCAAATCCCAATAATAGTGACGCTAGATATGAGGACGACAGATTTATTATGAGTTTAATTTCTTCTTCTTCTACTATTACTCTTCACGTGGAAATAAATGCTCTCCTTATTATATGTATAATTGATAGTTGTTTAAACTATGAAAGAAGTGATGCACTACTGGCCGACGGGCAACATCGGAAGTCATTTTCCTTGCTACATATGTTTTTTTTGTCCATTTTTTCTGCTTAATTTTCATGATGATTAATCGCGTCTTTATTGTCCTATATGCTGATCAATTACTAATGGTGATCCACCGCTTGTATATCTACAATGAGACATGCTGCAATTTATTTCAATTTTTTTATTATTAAATTCATCATATTAAAAATAAATATTAAGTGAATAAAATATTTTATTTATCATTTTTTAATTATATTTTAAATACACTGAACATATTTTCATAAAATCAAAATATATAATAAAGAACTTATGAAAATAAAAAGTGTAATTAAACATATGGTTTTCAATATTACTATACTATTTGGTTCACACTGTCAAACACGCTCACAATATATTTATATATTTAATTTATTTAATTTTTCTGAATTCACGATTGAACCTAATTAAGCTGCTATAACTGCCATTTATTTTCTATGGACAAAAATGTTACAGCTAGTTTGTTTATATTTTCAGTTTATTTTTATCCCTTTTTTCTATTTGAAAATAAATTATCAACAATTTATTATCATTTTTACCTATATTTTAAATTATTTTCATTTAAAAATACATTTTTAACAACTTATGTATTTTCTCCTTCTTTTTCATCATTATTATTTCTCTCCACCTACAACTTACTAAATTCTATTTAATCATTACCTTTTCAACATACTATTCAACTACAAACTCATATACATCAATTCAATTTCTTTAACTAATTTTTCAAAATTTAAAAATATTAAAAATAAAAAAATAACCAAATATGCCCCTAAAGGTCACGATGACTCCTCCAAAAAACACACACACAAACACAAAAAATTATAATAATAATAATAATAATAATAATAATAATAATAAAAATAAAATCACGGGACCTTGATAAACTCTTTTTTGTTAATTAGATGAAGCCCAAACACGGGCGCTAAAACAATAAATGCGCCAATATTTCGGCAGACACCAAACTCAATTATTGTGTTCAAGTCTCCAGGTATTTATTATTCTATATGAAAATATCCAAAAATTTCCAACCATAAAAGACAGAACCACCTGGCATTTCTACTTTAAATTAAGAATAAACAATAATAACTTAAAAAACTTTGCCTGCTTTTGTCCAAGAATGCCCATATCCCAGAAAAACCAATCTCCAGGGATTCTGGACCTTCAGGATGGACAGAATAGTCCTTTTAATATGAATATCAAGCTACATGGCTTGATGAAGCCGCTTCAATCCGAAGGCGCCATGCAGGATTAGCTTGAAAACTGCGTGAAACGCTCAAATGGGGCGGGGCGTGGGGATAGGGGGGTTACGTGGCTTTTTATGGGTTGAAGACAGCTAATATGAATCCAGAAAGCGAGGAGTTTAACACCCGAAGGCCCGCCGGAAAGTGATTTTTGATGTGAAGGCCTACAAATAGAAAACACGCTGTCCGTCTGACCCACAGCTGTCAAAACATTAGGCATGACGGTAAATTAAAATGATGTGCGGATAAATATTATAAGGTCCGTAATTGTTGTATACCATGCATGAATCTGTGCACTTCTTGTCATCATTCATTACTTTGCGTTAGAATTTTCCAACTTGTTTCAATGGTTTAGGTAAAAGCTGAAAAATTTTATGCCTATTTTTGTAGGATGTACCACGACGATTTTTCTTCCAATAATATATAGGTTTTAATACATTACGGTAAAATTTTCAACAACGTGGATTGAATGGACAATATTTTGGGAAGATAAATTTTTGAGGTTTTGATAAATTTTAACATTCTCTAATAATACAATTTGTCATATGCTTCTTCTCAAAATTATCGATTGAGGATTTTTGGTAATACAAAATGTTACTCCTCATTGGAGGAATTAAAAGTCATGTACTGAGAGTTCGAGACGATTTTGTACAAGGATAAACCCCTTATCACACATATTCGTGTATTGATACCTCACAAAACTTAGTATTACTTGATAATAAATTCGAACCTCATCAATTTAAAGCTTAATATGGACCACCACCATCACATTATAGATATATATATATATGTAATTGCATTTTTCTAAAATTAGATTACTATTTAAGGAAAAAAATTTAATAATAATAATTAATGTGTATGAACATGTATGGCCATGCATAACCTTTTATTCCAAGGACAGAATCTGAACCAGCTAGCAGTACTCCTTTTCTCTTTGACTATAATTTCATGTATTTTTAAATGTAAATTATAAGAAGTACTTTTCAGTCTTCTTAAATTTTCAATTTTACCCTTTCCATAAAGTAAAAAACAAGAATACATGCTACGTACTAATAGTATTATATCTATTTAACTGAGATTTGAGAAGCTGTAACACAAAAGCATTTAGCACGAGATGGATTTGGTGAAGTCACAATTTCTCCAAGGATCGGGGCCACGTCGCCTATTTGAGTAACAGGGACGGCCACCGAATACTTTTGACTTCAATTTGTTCTCTTCTACACCTTATTTCTTCGCAACTATATATATGTGCCCAAACCCACTTGCTACTTTCCATATTCTTCCTCGATCGTCTCTTTCCCTCCACTACTCCACGGACAAAAATTCAACTCCCCACTTGTTTGATAAAATTAATTAATATTTCAAGGTTGAATTATTGGCAAGAACGAACTGCCATGGTAAGAGCTCCTTGCTGTGACAAAAATGGACTCAAGAAAGGGCCTTGGACCCCTGAAGAAGATCAGAAGCTCATTGATTATATACAGAAAAATGGCTATGGAAACTGGAGAACTCTTCCGAAGAATGCTGGTTAGTTTTATATTTCTTCTGTATGATAATATATATGTGCATGGGCAGTTTCTTGAATTTTACCCTCATCTTTTTTTTTTCCTTCAACTGTTTAGGGCTGCAGAGGTGTGGAAAGAGCTGCCGCCTGCGGTGGACCAATTATCTCCGGCCGGATATCAAGAGAGGAAGATTTTCATTTGAAGAAGAAGAGACAATTATTCAACTCCACAGCATCCTTGGAAACAAGTACGTTTATATTTTGAACTTTTCATTCAACATTTTTCATTTTTTTTTCTTTTTCTGCGTTCTAATTTTGCCTTCTTTTTTGACTAAAAAATAGGTGGTCTGCAATTGCTGCTCGGCTTCCTGGGAGAACCGACAATGAAATCAAGAACTACTGGAACACACATATTAGGAAAAGGCTTCTGAGAATGGGAATTGATCCTGTTACTCATAGTCCTCGCCTTGATCTTCTCGACCTCTCCACGATCCTAAACTCATCTCTCTACAGTAATTCACAGTCCCAGATGAATTTTTCGAGGTTAACAGGGATGCAACCTTTGATTAATCCTGAATTAATAAGATTAGCAAGCTCTCTCTTGTCCTCCCAGCAGCGACAAAACCAAGATTTTCTCATGCAAAACACCCATAATTATAATCTTCATCAAAACCAACTAATCAGCGATGAAAATCCCCAAATCCCCAATCAAATTTCCCCATCATTCATCCAAATCCAAACCCCCGTTCAAGACTTATCCAGTTTGGAAACCATACCTTGTACTGTTCCACTTCAAGCTCATCAGCCCATGCAATACGACAGCGTTGGGAGATACCCACAAAATCTTGCCGGGTTCGGGCCGCAAGGCGGCGCAGGATCAATGCTTTCTAGCCTGACAGATGATTATTTGCCAGTGACGTCCAACTATGGTTATTACGGGTTGGATCATCAACCAGTGGTGGATCCGACTCCATCATCAGAAACTTCAACATTTCAATCCAACTGCAGCAACAACTTCAGCTTCCAATCTGTTTTGTCGACCCCATCGTCGAGTCCGACCCCATTGCATTCCAGTTCAACTAATTATAATAATATCACCAGCAGCAGCACGGAAGATGAAAGGGAAAGTTATTGCAGCAATATGTTGAAGTTCGAAATTTCAGATATCTTGGATGTTAACGATTTCATCTAATTGATTTCCTGATAATCAGAAACCGTATTAAGTGATGCGGAGAGAGATTTTTTTCTTATTTTTTTCCTTTGCTTTTCTTTTCTAATTTTTAAGTCCTCTGGGCCTTTTAAAGTCCCATGTTTCTTGTAAAAATTTGTGTTGAAGTTATAACTTGTTCCAAATTTTTCTGGCGCTCATTATCTAACAAGACAACACAGTTGTTTGGTTCTTTAGAAAAAATTTCCATTATTACTGTCATAAAAAGTAATGCTACGTGAATCAACAGACTTCTTCTCTGGCTTTCTTGTCTTAATATGTAATCAATTTTATTAATTAATTGATCATATATGTCAAACTGATAGACCGCAATATACAGTGATCAAATCTTAGACCATGTCCAAATCCATGCGAATTAAATGGACATATACACGTAACGAAAACCCATAAATTAACGAAGAACATATACAGAATTTACATATATAATTTGAATTTGGTGGCGAGTTCCTAGCAGAAGACATATTTGCATGGCTACATAAAGGGAAACCACAGTCACCATGCCAAACACTTTCTAAATAAATTAGCATTATCTGATTATCTTGAGTAGACTTCGTATCTGTCTGATTATTGACTAGCGTTATTGTCTTGAAACGTTGCTTAAGCGGGATTAACACCATTAATTAATGATTACTCCTGCTTGCTTACATTAATTAATCTAAGTTTTTAAAGGGAAAGAAGAAGAGATTTTATGGCAAGATATTGGTTTCACTGATCCCGACAGAGGAATAGCGGCGGCGGCGGTAGCCCAGCAGCAGACAGTGGCCGGAGTTGGGAAGGGGACACGTGTTGGCGCCACCTGTAGCACATAAACAGTACCTATGGATAAAGTAATATAATTATGTCAACCATTTGATGATTGTGCTAAGCTACGCAGGGGGGTTTGACTAACAGTTGGGCACGTGTCGGGCTACTGAAGGTGGATAACGCTGTGGGGACCACCTGATAAAGATCTTCTTACTTTATTGAAAAATCATGGCGTGGCTCTTGTGCTATTTCTTGTCTTTTTTGTCCTCCCGCGCAATTAATGAGCCGTGCGTCAAACACTCAATGACGTCATCACCGGGACACGTGGTTTCAATAAATGATGACCGGGCCCTACTGATCTTGAGAATGGGTCACCGGTTGACCCGGTTGCTAAACGTGATCTTATTCGTAACTTGTTGTGGAGTTGGCCGGGAGACGGATATGGATTTGGAAAATGGCTTCAAGGGGTGATACATAAAGATTTGTAGTGTAAGCAATAAATTTTTATTTATATTAATTCCGGCGTTCTTCACATTATTTGAATCAATAAAACTCTATCTTAGTATAACAAATCGGGTGATGGTATTGAATCGTAAAATTATATCAAAGAATTATTAAATAAGTTTTAATAATAATTATTTAATACTTAAATTGAATAAAGGTATTTATAGAGTATTTATAGTGAGGGAAATATACGTACATGACAAATCTTAATTATATGAATTGCTAGCGATTCATATGTCGGGCTGTTTGGGTGGGTTGTTCATCTGATCCGATCAACTCAATTCGAAATACGTAAATCTTAGATAATATTTTGATCTATTCTCATAGACAGAAGCATTCTTTTCTGTATTTCCTTGATCATATATATTAACATAGATGTATTTTTTAATATTTATTATATACAAATATTAAATAATGTAAATCATACCATATCCGCATAATCAAAACTTCTCCATATAATATATGATAATTCATTATTTGTTGCATATAATTCTTTTTCAATGGAAAATGTCTTCCTCCAGTTCTCGGCAAGAGTGACTTTATTGACGATGTTTGTAGGGTCGCCCAATCCATTGATAAAGATTCAATTTTCATATTTTAGTGAGAAAAAGTTTCAGTCTCTCAATAATTATGAAGAACTATCATAATATTAGTCAATGCAATAATTAGTCAAGCTTCCAAGACAGCTTATTTCTTTCTTGTTTTTCTCATTATTGTCTAGTTGAGCGAACCACATGCATTCCGGGTAGGGATGAAAATAATTTGAGTTGAGCTGAGTTTTGATTGTTTTTTCATATTCGAGTTCAAGTTTAAGCTCAATGAACTCAAGAAGTTGAGATTCGAACTCGACTCAAGTATTTGTTCGGGCTTGAACTTATAATTAAACTGTAGACTCGAGTTCAGCTCGACCTCGACCTCAAAAAATTAAATTATTTTATAAAAAATTTAAAATTAGTATATTTTATTATATTTTTTTATAAAATCAAGTTATATGATTGAGCTCGAAAAGTTAAATTATTTTATAAAAAAA
This sequence comes from Jacaranda copaia, assembly GCA_014898725.1. Taxonomy (NCBI): domain Eukaryota; kingdom Viridiplantae; phylum Streptophyta; class Magnoliopsida; order Lamiales; family Bignoniaceae; genus Jacaranda; species Jacaranda copaia. Next base: position 869,072 of record JACGDI010005762.1, read on the forward strand.
TTTAAAATCAATATTTTTTATATATAAATATTTTTTAAATAAATAATATAGGCTCGCTAGTTTACGAACAAGAATTATTTGGCCCAAGCTCAACTCGAAATAGAATTTTTTGAATTCGAGCTCGAACACTTTTCGAGCTAGCTTGTCAAGCTCACGAGCTGGTTCAATTTGTTTGCATCCCTAATTTGGAGGGAAAGAAAGGGAAAAGAAATTGAAAATGGCATCATATGATAGATATTGCAAGATTCAAATTTTGCTTGCCATATCATATGATAATGAGATAATCATTCACTGAAAAAACAAGTGAAGTTATAATTATAATATAATCAATATAATTTGGTTAAAATTGGAAAAAAGATTATCATAACGCACAAGGAAGTGTAAAATTGTGTGCCGTTGTGTTATATGTCATGAAAGTGTGTACACATTTTTTTATGGTCAAACTCTTTGTATAAACTACGAAAGGAAGGGCCATAAATCTTACACGATTATTAATTATTCGCCAACTTTAGCTTTCCCTCTCCTTAATCGTACCATCGAAGAGGTAGCTGCCTAAATGTCAAAACCTCTTTGCTGCCATTAAAGCTTCCATGAACGTCATTTTTATGTCACAAATACCTCATGTAATGTACATATATAAGAAAATTTTAAGCCCACTCAAAATAAATTATAAATTATTAAGTGAGAGTATCATGATAAATCGTCCATTATGTTTTGATTTGTCTTCTTATGGACATAAAATGCTGCTTTTTTAACTCTTCAAATTAATTTATAATACGAAGTATAAAAAAAATTTTGTTCACACATACACATATTAAGAATTCGTTAAGATTTAAATACTGAATCTCAAACTTATGCGTGCGAGTACAGTGTTGCTGCTAAATTAATTGATCACTTAGGATGAATGAAAACATAAAATCACGATACAAGTCATGGTCATGTATGTGTATATATATATATATATATTTATATAAGTCTGAGTGTATTTTCATATAAAATAATTTTCTTTAAGAATAATCGATGCTCAAAAGTACAAATTCTTTACCTTAATGTTGTTATCTTCTTAATCATGACACATTGAAGATTAATTCAGCTGTATCAAGAAACCTTTGAGATCATACATGGGTTGGGTTCTAGAATGCAGCTTTTAATGAGTTGAATAATAGATATAAAAAATTAATTAATTACATCATCAGATAAAGATAAACATCGTGAATTTCTAAATCATATCATAAAAATAACAACGTCAAAGTACAAAGTGTAATTAAAAGACTAATGATAGACAAACGCGTCCAAAAATGTCAGGGTCTAAAGCGTACAGCCGGAGTATGACTATGCAGTTGTAGAAACCGACCACATCGAAGACAAAATTGAAGTCTGCTTTCTCTCTCTAATTTCAATACCTCTCCCTTTCTTGCTCGACCGCCCAAAGAAAAAGGGACCTCAAAGTTATTGAATAAGTCCACTCCCTAAAGTCGGTTTATGTCTTTTGCCTCTCGACATCTAAATTTCTCAACTTTCATGGACTATTGTTTTTTCCTCCGAGAAAATTAAAGTTTCGTATGTTTCTATTTAATTATAAGTCTTTCTTCAATTAGCTTTAGCATGACATCACATCACTGGAAGAAATTCTGCTCAAAATATGGAAATTTTTTATTAATCAATTTTTGTTTGCATGGACTTAAGCTTTTACATGTTATTGGTTGGTTGCTCTTGCTGAGACAGTGGGATTTAAGTTTGGCAAGACCTAAAAGGTGTGAACGGTTCCATCTGGTCTTAGTTGCGCTTGAATCTAAACTTTGTTAATAGTTACAAGTTAGATGCAAGTAAATTGTCAAAAACTAAACAATCAAGTTGATCCGGCGTAGTCTAAATTGGTCTAATTGAACTCAACTTTTTTGTATTCTACTATTGTCAGACGAGTCTATCTTTTGGACATATTAAATGGTGGGATTTAGGACCTAAAACACATAATAGGTCAAAAATTACTGGAAGGCTCACACTTATAATCTAGCGAAGTAAGTTAGTAATTAAATAAGAGATTAGAGTTCAAATATATAGAAAATAATAAATAATGAATATCTAAATCATCTAAATTTGAAATTTATACAGTGGTGGAATTACATGTACCTATCACATCATATTTTCTGTGAACTAATAGAATGGTGCCACGAACAATTAACAAATAGCTGAGGTTGTATGTCCTATGTCAAGTCGAGTGTGCCTATGTGAAAAGCACAGATCCCTAAGGTGTTTTGGGATTTTGATCATTCATAAGGGATAAATTTGCTATTTTAATTTACAAAATCTAATTTATAGGCAAGAGATTATGGTAACAATTACAATACCAAAGACATCATTATCCAAAGCATAAAGAAGAACGTACAAGCGTTTGTATTGTAAAATTAAATCTCGATGGAATGAAAAATATATACACGGTAATATCATAATCATATAAAATTAAATACAATCATAATCAAAATACATACATGTACCTCATCTATTACATTATACTAATATTATCCCCATGCTATGCATGGATCTTTAAAATTACTATATATTAATGCGGATGAGAATAAAAGCTGTATTTTATTAGATTGGACTAGTGTTTAGGGTAATTCAACCTAGATGATCAAGTGATCCAACTCTAGAAGAACTGGAACTGAGATTTATAATCATGAGCAAACATCAACCTAGTCGAGGTGCCCTCAATAAAGGCATTTTAACGCTCGAGTTAGTATAAGGTCAACTAGAATAACTGAGCAACAGAGTGACGATTTCAGTAAGAAATGGCATACCTTAAAAGTGATTGGTAATCGGGTATTTATAGCCTTCCTTAGGTGGATGATGTGCCCAAAATGCCTCTATTATGTGTAGAGGGCTCTTGCTCTTGTATGGCGAGTTTTATGTTATCTCTCATCCCTGAACTATTCCAAGTGGCCTTACCTCCGACTTTCAGGGACAGAATAGTAACTAGTGGCCACCTTTCGTTACGAACAGCGACAGGGGTGGTACTGGGGTGTCATGTACCATTAATATGGAGACACATTGCTTGTCAGGGTATTTAATGCAATAGAGAAGCGATTTGATTCTGAAACGACCTCCATGGTTGGCTTTAGGGTCGACCATAGAACTAGCTTTTGGGTGTAGGCGGCCGCTAGGGGTCGCGGAGCTCAGGCCCTCTCATCGGAGTTGATTGAGCCCACATTCTCAATCTGTGTTTTAGTCACGAGGCGCCAATCTTGCTTATTGCTTTGGCGACAAGGCAAGTGAGTGATCAATTAAGATCGACGACCTAACTGGGCCTCATAGGCGAGATGGGCCTAAAAGTGTATTCTTGGTCAATACCTGTTGGATTGGGCTTGTTGGACCATCCCATATCAAATGTAATCATTCAATTATAAATATAATTAAAAATAACAATATAGAAATAAAATATTGCAAAAATATTCAAGTAGTTAGTAAAATTAAATATTACTATTCAAAATGGTTAAGTAAAATTAAATTTAAAGTTTTAAAATTTAGTATTTAAAAACTTGGAACATATAGAGGCATCTCAAATGTATGATGTCATGAAAAATAAATTTCAAAATTATTTACCGAGAAATTAAAAAAATTCAAAACTTTTAAAAAATAAAGGTCTATAAATATTATTATATACTTTATTAAAAAGAAGAAAATATTATGCAATCAAAAACTAATTGCTTTAATATATATATATATATATATATATATATATATATGAGAATGATATAGGATGCAAAATTGATGGTTTAAAAGTTGTTTAGAAAAAACTAAAAATTATAATACTTTAAGATTACTTTAGACTCAAAAGACAAAGAGCATAAATTAAGTTAAAATTTAAAATATAAAGAACTAAACAATATATTGCCTGGTAAAAATTTAAAAAGGTCTTATTTAATTTTAATAATAAAAAATAATTAAGCTAGGATAAAACTATGACAATAAGATAAAAAAAGTTAAAAATCAAACTAAATATATAAAATAATTATAAAGTTGAAATCAATATTAGTATATAAGTTAATAGAAAACTCTTAATTTGACTCATTAGTTAATTATTTAATAATTAAGTGAAAAAAGAGTTCGGTGTTAGTAATGTAAAGTTAAAAATTATAGTATATTAAAAGTAATTATAAACTCAAAATTGATCTTAAAATAGACATTAGTAACAGAATATGCGGCTGAAATCAGAATGTAAAATAAAATATAGAAAAATAAATTATTATATGTTCATTCTCAAAGTTTTGTATGGATATAATCGGATCTTCATATTATATTTCGAAAATAGCAAAAAAAATTGAATAACAAAATAAGTTGTTAATCTTTCAAACAATTAAAATTTAAAAAAAATAAAATTGGATACATGTTTTGTTGGATTAAATAATGACCAATGTCATAAATTTTTAAAAAATTAGTGTGTGTATTTTTATTGAAATAACCACCTTTAATTTTTTTAAAAATTAGATCAAAAAAAGTTCTACAAATATATTGATGAAGTAATATATAAAATTTTTAAAAAGAGTTTGAATTATATGTACTTAGGCATACATAATTAAATGACATATTTTTAAAATTATAAATATTCAAAAAGTAAAATAAATTTTAAAAATATTAAAACCAAAGATTATATCTCTATAAAATTATAAATTTAGATGAGCAAAAACAAAAAGAGAATTTAAAAATAAATTATAAAACTTAACAAATAAATTAATGATTTGATTCAAAAAAATCAGTAAAAGGATATTAATTGTATAACAATTTAAATAAAATAAAAATCAAAACAAAAAAAATTAATCAATATTTAAAGAAAAAAATGTAACTAATAAAAATGAAACAAATTAAAAAGTATTAAGAACGGTTAATATATCTCATCTCATAAAATTATAAAACTAAATGAACAAAAAAGAGAAATTAAAGATTAAAAAAATTAAATAAATGAATTGATAACTTAAACTAAGTAACAAAGAAAAAAAGATATAAAAGTTTACAAATTTAATAGCAATAAAAGCTAAATGATATTGATGCTGCAAAGAGCTAGTCGGTCCGGAACTCCGGTAGATTTGAATGTTATTGGGCTTGAGATCTGCAACCAAGAACACACGTGAACTAGCCGAGGTGCCCCCGGCTAAGGCACTCCGACGCTCAAGTTAGGTTTCCGGTAGAATGGAGAGTATAGAGCAAGTAAGTAGTGAATAGTATAATTGCATTACCTTGAGCGTGGTGGTGCTTGTACAATTTATAATCTAATGAGGGTGTGATTTTACCTAAGTACCCTTATCAGGTGTACTTGGCTTTTCCCACGACAGGGGGTTGGTAGTCATTTTTTGCCCAGATCTTAGGGCTGTGCCAGGTGACGTAATCTCCTATTTTTCTGGATAGTCATATTAGTAGGGGCGCGCTCCTGCCAGAGTTGTTGGAAGTGGTTACATCCGTTGGTAGCAGTCATATCCGCTGCCACGTATAATCATTGCCGAGAGGTTCAACTTGTCCAACTTGCAACTGAAGGTCGATTCATGTTGATCAGACTTTGATGATAAAACTTTGGAAGCGGCTCTCAGGTCGATACGGATCGACCGCGGGGCTTACCATATGGGGTCGATACTAGTCGACCAGGCTAACTTGCCTCTGGGCTTCATGGGCTATCATCATAAGACTTTGGAAGCGGCCCTCAGGTTGTTGGGCCTACTGGATTATACCGTATCAAGTTGGGTCTCGGGGGCTGTCTCATTTGTAGTTTGGCCTATTTGGCCTGCTGGGCTATCCCATATCATGAGTCCCCCCAACTCCTAGTCCTGATCGAGCCTGTCGACGAGAAGGAGCAGGGAGTTTACATTCAACTATACCAGGTAGTAAATTTGACCCGAATTTTTGAATTATCGACCAGGATTCTGCGGCGGTTACTTTTCATTTAATGCGGCTATTACTGCGCGGGATACGAAGCGACAGGAATGGGAAACGAAGTGCGTAGGAACAGAATACGAAGCGGGCGGGAACAAAAAATGAAGCATACTAAACAGGCTGTCATTATGGCAGTTGTACAGATTTTCGCGCACATTCGCTTATAAATAGGGGGATAAACCCATTCATTCATACTTTTGCAATTTTGAGTATCAAATAGTATCCAGCCATTGTTGAAGAACTTGCTCCATACTT
>JACGDI010005762.1:886865-927955 GCA_014898725.1 Jacaranda copaia
TATATATATATATATAAATATATTTATATTTATATTATATATAGAGAGAGTACTTACTAAAATTAGACATAGAGATAGAGTTACAAAAAAATCATTAATACAATATTTGATTTATATATATATATATATAGAGAGAGAGAGAGCTACAAAAAATTAATATGAAAAATCACATACATAGATGTATTGAGTGCTTACCAAAAAATCAATTAACATAATTATCTTTACATTAATAACAAAATAACTCACCTTGATAGCAATTTGTATATGAAAATATGTTGAAATGGCAAAAATAAACAAAATTAACTTGTCCACATTATTGCCACATAAGAAATATACTTAAAATAGACTTGAACATCATATTACTTTATATATTAGATATATATTAAATGCATCTAAATTTCAATCAATTTTTTAATAATTAATACCATTTTTGATACGCATATCATATATCTACAAAATGGAACTAGCTTTTAATATTACTTTTTTCATATTGTATTATCTCATAAATATGAATAAGAAATATATGGATGTATCTATTTCATGTTAAAATAGATATTTATTTGTATATTGAGCCTTTTAGCAAGTTTGATTATCTTTATTTTTGTTCATGTCTCGACTTGAAACAAATTACTATAATGCGCTCCTACCTACGAATTAGTAGATATTTTTCACAAATTTTACAAATAAAAATTTTTATTTTCATATTTATCATATTTTACTTCTAAATCTATTTTTGGGTAGAAAATAAGTTTCTTGAAATTTTTCATCGCGAATCATATTTAACTCCAATTACTCTTTTGAATCTTTATTTCGTAATCGATAAATTATACGCCTTCTAGCCTTTGGTTGAATCGTAAATGAAATAGAAGACCTAAGATGCGAATATTCTTAACTCAATATCATAGGGTTAATAATTATTTAAATATTCTACACGAGTGCATGTTGCAGGCAAGGTGGTCATGCCGTACATGGGGCCGGCGCCACCGGCCGGCATTCATCGCTACGTGTTTGCAGCTTTCAAGCAGCAAGGCCTTATGGGAACCGTCGTAAGGCGGCCGGTGGGTCGCAAACATTTCAACACGCGGCAGTTTGCAAGTGAGAATGAACTTGGGCTCCCCGCGGCTGCTCTATATTTCAACTCTCAGAAGCAACCCGGCGGAAACAAGAAACACTGAACACTAGCTGTATAGCCCTTCAATTAAGATGATATGTACATGTGTAAATGTACATATTTTTGTCTCTTTCCTAGTGGTGTGTGGTGTTAGCTTTGTGTCTGAGTATGGTTAGGTCTAGACTATGAGGTGTATGTATATGATCTTACTAGTTTAACTATGTTCCAGGATATAATGAATGCTATTGATTTATAGGTACTAAAACAGATGAAGTCCCTGTTTCTTGAAAGCCCTTGGTTGAGGTAATGAGGTCTAGTTATTACGACCGCGTAAATGGCTGGTTGTTTGGCCCCCCACATATGTTGGTTTTATGTAGTTCTTGTTGTCCCATTTTCAGTCTCAAGATCCAATGCCATAAATTCTCATATGGTCCCATGACAGTCAGAACGTAGCCCAATAGTTGGCTTTGAATTTCATTTTTCATATTTCATCGACAGCCCACTTCAAGGGGATCACTTTGCAATTGAGGTATTTGATTCATTCTAATTATGATGGTTGAATTATAGGTTTTTTATGTTTAGTCGGTTGTAGTATAGTGGTATCAGTTTTTCTATTGTATGAAAGATCTCAAATTTGAATCTAAATTGATTTATTTGTACACTCTCTATAATTAACTCATTTGCATGCTCTATATGCATTTAATTATGTAGTTCAATTTACTTAATTTAATAATAAGATAATATTCATCTCTTTAAAGTCTTTGGAAATAATTTCACCCTTCAACAAGGTTCAACTAACCTTATGGAAATTTTAATATTGTATTTATGATTAATTAACCAATCAATATATTTTCTGCGTATTAAAAAATTTTAAATTATTAAAATTACTGTTTTATCAAAATTGAACCATTGCTACTAAATGATTCCCTTTTTATGTATAACCGGGATACCAACGAAAATTATTAATTGTTGAAATTTAACTTCTAAAGTAATAAAGTATGACAATAAAATAAGGGGATATATTTATAACTTAAAAGAGGTTAGAATGTCTTGAATGTTTCAATATTTTGTTTGATGCCCACTAATTAATTAATTAATAGTGTTGATATGAATATAAATTAATATTTGTCCAAAATAAAGTTGTTCTTCTTTATAATATTATATTTTTTGACTCATGAGTAAATCAATTAAATTTTCTTGAGTCCAAGCGAATACATGACATGCAGGAAACAATGGATTCCAAAATTGTAAACTTTAAGCAAAAAATTGAAGAGATGGAATTTTAAAAAGTTGGAACATTTCTGGAAAATTGTCGCACTTAACACCCATCAACTAATATTCAGGTTTCTTCCAGAAAAATTAAAATTATTATAAATTAGTAATCGGCTAAACTTGATAACTACAATTAAATGACCCTTCCTTATGTAATAATAATATAAATAAATATGAATAAGAATATTTGTAATAAATCAGGCAACCAATTTATTATAACTTGTTTGGTAGGCTGCGATCTAAAAAATTCACTGCCCTTCTAAATTAGCAATTATAAAATAAATAAATAAATAAATTGCACAATCATCTAATTTGCAATCGTTCCATTATAACTTTGTCGCATAATTTATTTTCCTAAAACTTTGCCAAACACATCCTCACAGTCCATGTGGTTTCATTTTCAAAGGCCTTTTTTTTTTTGTCTTAAAATAAAAAATAAAAAATATTATTTTCTGTTCATTTTCATTCAAAATATTTCTTTTTTCATTTTCAAACTCTCTTTGTACCTATTATATCATCCCATTTTGGCATTAATAAAATTCAAATTTTAGATTTGACATAAAATATTTATTATTATTTTAAAATTAATAATATATGCATACATTTTAAAATTTTTTGACATAAATAAATATAAATCAACCTACTTTTTAAATCTGCATTTATTTTATTTATTACTTTCCAATATTCATTCACGTACATCTCAATTTTTATTTTTATTTTATAACCATTTTTTCAATTTTTAAAAATAAATAAAAATTGAAAATACCTCTGAAAATTAAAACCGTACGGGACGTTAATTTCTCTCTAGCAAGATATTTCCTGAAAGTCGGCAAAAACAGTAAAAAAAAGGCGTAACCCGTCCCTGACGAGCCAAAATGGAACCCAAATTACCAAACCGTAGGGCACATGAGTCCGACCCTATCTAAACAACCCGGTTCTTCTTCTTCTCCCCACCCCCCACCCCCTGACGTTTCATCTTCGCCGCCCGCGCTTAGGTTACAAACAAAATTTCATCTTCTTGTGCTTTTGCAAAATTTTCTACTGAATTTGTGTATGAATCGACGATCTTTCTCTCTTTATTTGTTATGATAATGAGGTTGAATGAAGAAGTTGCTATTAATTGTTTTTGTTGGTGGCAAATCTTGAACTTGTGAATGGTATGTGATCCATATGGTTGAATCTTCATTTGTCGCTAGAAAATGCTCGTCGGCAACTCAGTATGCCTCCTGCGCGCGTTAGCCTCTAACCTTTTTTCTGAAGCCCAGTTTTCGCGATGTCAAGGTCAGTAAAAGCGCTCCCTCTGTTAATTTCTGCCATTCCGCTGCCCTTTATGTTTAAAGTTGTTTACTAGTTTCTTTTCTTTCTAAGTTCTTGCTCATTTTCTTTTATCGTTTGAATGTTTGAATATTCCTATTTGCCTTACTTTCATATCGTTTCTTGTTATCAAGAACCTGATACTTTTCTATTTACTCAGACTTAGGCGTTAGCGCAGTTTTCTGAGAGGTATTTTTTGTTATTAGACAACACATCTTGAATGTTTTGAGCTATGCATTCTTTTATTGAGTGCAGACATCTAATGATGGAAATCTTGCACGTCATTATTGGAATCTACTAGATGTATTTCAATATGTAGAAGTCTGCATGTGGTTTAGATCAGAATGTTGTTGTATTTCTTCATTAAATATTCTTATAGGTGGCTATTTCCACCTCCTCAAGAGGTTGCAGATTGTTGATAGTCGGAGCTATCAGGAGAGTGTCGATATCTTTTTGGGCAAATCAGACTCACATCTATTCACAATGGTCAAATCATGGAGCCCTTGTCAGAGCCAGTATGCGTACCCCTCAATATGGGTTGTGTTCACATTTGTTTCCAGGCTGGAGATGTGCTTGGATTGCAACTCGTGGAACTGGAAAAGGTTTCTGTTGTAGTTACTTCAGGAGCTATTCAGCGATTCCAGCAAGTAATACTATAACTCATCATGCTCAAGTTGCTTGGAAGAGGTTGTCACAAGCATCTGTACATAATGGGAGAACTTGTTTCCCTATTAACAGGATTGCTCAGGCAGTTAGCTTGGGGTTGAGCCGTTCTTACATTGTTGTTTCTGGTATGTCTGCTCTCATGTGTGGAACCCATTTAACATGGGCACAAGGTGCTCCAGAGACTGATGTCATCTTTCAGCCCAGAAATACTTTGTATATGCGTGCTCAAGACAGCTATCTCTTTTTAACCAGATTGACACTTTCTATATTTGAAGGCATTTTCTTGTTGCTTAGAGCCTTTTTTTTGGCTATTCTGTTTACCCCGAGCATTGCCATGGCTCCATTTGCAGATAGTTTTGGACCTCGTTTTAGGAAATTGTGGCTTCAGGTTGTACATCAGACTCTAGAGAGAGCAGGTCCAGCATTCATAAAATGGGGCCAGTGGGCAGCCACTCGGCCAGATCTATTTCCTAGGGATTTATGCACTGAACTGTCAAAGCTTCACACAAAAGCACCTCAACATAGCTTTGCCTATACAAAAAAGACTATTGAGAGAGCTTTTGGTCGCAAGATTTCAGAAATTTTTGATGACTTTGAGGAAGAACCTGTGGCATCTGGAAGTATTGCTCAAGTGCATCGAGCTTCATTGCGATCCCGGTACCGTGGTCGTCAGATGAAACCGATGTTAGTTGCTGTTAAGGTGAGACATCCAAGAGTTGGGGAATCCATAAAAAGGGATTTTGAGATAATTAATATAGTCGCAAAGATTTCAAACTTTATTCCTGGCCTGAGTTGGTTGAGATTGGATGAAAGCGTCCAGCAGTTTGCAGTTTTCATGATGTCTCAAGTTGATCTTGCTCGAGAAGCTGCTCATTTGAGCCGCTTCATTTATAATTTTCGCAGATGGAAGGATGTTTCTTTCCCAAAGCCTGTATATCCTCTAGTACATCCGGCTGTTTTGGTGGAAACGTTTGAACATGGAGAAAGTGTTTCACGCTATGTTGATGAGCTCGAGGGGAATGAACGAATTAAAAGTGCTCTTGCCCACATTGGAACCCATGCACTACTGAAGATGCTCCTGGTAACTTATTAGCTATCATATCATGCATTATGATTATTAATTGAATAATTTGAATTTAAAATCTTTGCTCCCCTCTTTTGTGATTATGCCTGTACAGGAACTTTAGTTTCTTTGCCTCAAATGATGAATATTGCTATTCATCAGGCTGATTATTTCATTGTGAGAAATGGCTCTGATGGGGTATTTTTATAATTGATTTCCATCAGCTTTTAATTCCAAGTGTGATGTTTGGAACCATCTGATGATCATGTTCACCCATGAGAGGAGAAATGTAGTTTTAGAGCCCCTTTGTTATGCTTTTTTGGCCAGTGATAAAGACATTTTGGAACTTGAAGCTCAATTATATTACTAAATAAAGGTGTTGGCTCGACTTAGAATGCAACAACTATATTTCCCGATACTCTTTCATCTGATGTCCTGTGTCTAGAAGTTGGAAATAGGCTCACTTTTCAGTTACTCAAGATTGGAGTTTAAATTTTATATTATGGTGGTCCTCCTCCTCCCCGTCCATTCATATGTTTTTGATCTTTAATTTCTTTGCACTGTGTCCTCCAATTATGTATTTGATCTCTTTCTAGCTGTCTAGGTTTGAGAAAGGTGCACATGTTGATAAATATGATAGTTATAAAGGATAGTTCCGAGTTTTGAAATTTTTGCATGCTTTGTCAGGTAGACAACTTTGTCCATGCTGACATGCATCCTGGAAACATCCTTGTTCGCGTAGCAAAGAACAAGCCTTCTCGTAAAAAGCTCTTCAAAACCAAGCCTCATGTTATTTTCCTTGATGTAGGCATGACTGCCGAACTTTCTAAGAATGATCGGATTAATTTACTGGAGTTCTTTAAATCTGTTGCTCGAAGAGATGGCCAGACTGCAGCAGAGTGCACGCTGAAATTGTCAAAGAAACAAAACTGTCCAAAGCCAGAGGCCTTCATTCAGGTGAACAGCCTGCATTTTCATTCATTCATGTGCATTTCAGATACTGATGGTATTAGACACCAAACAATATCAGTTTCAAAACACCAAAGGGATAAATTTATAAATATCTGTTCAAAGTATTCTATCATGCCAATGTTCATTAATTAATTGCACTTGTAGTACTATTGACATTATATGAAGTTCATCATAACAAACAATCTTGTACTGATGGATTAACAATATTACAGATGTGAATGAACTGTGCTGCTGCAACTTTCCTGTCATCATTCTTTAATTGCATGAGCATGCTACGTATTGATGGACTGGCACTTTATTTAGAATGGATAAAGAACTTAATGTGAATTCATCTGGTGACATTTTTTCTTACTAGATTGCCAGGAGAGACTTCTGTTTCTGTTACGCAAGAATTCCTGTTCATTATTGGTATAATAAGTTCTTATTTTGAAATTTGAAGTCTATGGTTAATTATCTGAATTCACATGCAAATGAGTTTCATCTTGTTATGGTTTGTTGTTCACTAGATTCTTGCGTTACTTATTGGTTGTGCTCATGGATCATGTTGCCTAAGGAGATTTGTTTAGCTTGTTGCATGTGTGATATATTTTTCTGTGCTGTTGATTGTTTCATTCCTCTATTGTGGTTTTATATGGTTGGAGGTAGTGAATTTCTTATCTTATAAAGCACTTTGATTCCTTTGCTTACAGGAAGTGAAAGTGTTGTTTGATTTTTGGGGTACCCCAGAAGGGGATATTTTCCATCCTGCTGAGTGCATGCAGGAATTGCTTGAGAAAGTTCGGAGGCATAAAGTAAATATTGATGGCAATGTTTGTACTGTGATGGTGACACTTTTAGTCCTTGAGGTAATCTCTGTTTAATATTCCGTTATTCTGGTACACATTAACTTCAAAACTTGTGTGTCGAATTGTGTTTATGACTACTTTATGAACTTAATTTTAGAATGCAGCAGAACATATGAATATGCTAATATATTCTGAATTTTTACCTCCCGTTCCTTTTGTATAGTAGAGATTAATAAAGAAAGTTTGGATGAGAATATACTGGCCAGGCCTTAAAGCATGCCGCACCTTGGCAATATCTTTGCATCAACAAAATAACTTGTCTAGCTAGTTTTAAATGAGTTTGCTATAGTTGCTAATTGCTGTTGTTCAAGAAGATCAATTTTTATAAGTATTGTTGTGGAGGATTAGTTATGTTATTTAACATCTCGAAGTCCCATGGTTTTGGGTTTCTTAATAGGGTTGGCAGCGGAAGCTTGATCCAGATTATGATGTGATGCATACACTGCAAACACTGTTGCTTAAAGCCGACTGGGCAAAATCACTTTCTTATACAATTGAAGGACTCATGGCCCCGTGAGTGGTCATGAAAACTGCTATTACAGCATAAATTTTTTTGGCAATGTGGACATTTCAATTGTAAATCATTATACACAATTTGTATTGCTGTTCAAATAATTCATGGACATCTGCTGCTGGCTCTCATGTGTGCCCAGTAACAATTTTGTAAGGATGTAATAATTTCTTGTATTATTCCTTCAACTGATCTGCAAAACCACTGGCCAAGCCAAGGAGGCCTTACCTCTTGTGAACGCATTGAGGCAATGAATAAAATAGTTGTACTACATTTTCGTTTTTATACCAATGCTTCTATACGCTGCTTTCTTTCTGGTAACTCGTATAGAATGGATCCACTATCTTGCAATGATACAGCTGATTCCTACTGAATGGGCGTCATTATATAAAAATACAGGACAGCATATGATAATTTCTGTTTGAACGTTTGTATTTCAGGTCAGCAGTTGTCCAGTTGTTTGTTATGTATTTAATGGTTATTTTCAAGGATTTTTTACTAGGTTTTTGGTGAGGGAAGGTGTTGTAATGAAAGGAAATAAATATTTGTTACTTTATCATGTATGGAACTGAATGCATTGTCTCTGTGCATTTTTGGACAAGAAATAAAGGGGCGAAAAATCTTCTTGGTTCAGTAATGAGGCTTTTATAATCTGAATTTCATAAAATGCCTTCAAAATATGCATGCTTTCCGAGTCTATTACGAAATTAAACCTTTTCTCTTCCTTTGTTAAGCAGAGAAAAAGAATAGCTCTCTATCATCTGTAGGAGATAACACTATTCTTGCCAATCACTTTTAATATACCATTGAATGGAAATGCTGCAGCAGAAATTTGCTACTGGGATATAAAAGAGCAGCTTGAATCATTAATTTTCTGTATCTTTACAAATAGAAGCAAATATGGGAAGATTTCTTCCATCTGGAGTGCGTGAACTGTTTACAATTTGGTAATTAAATGTTCTAACATATGTTCATGTCTATGTGGTCTCATGCTTACTGACAACGTTAATCATCTTCTAAATCCAGAAAACAATAATCTGACGAAACATTTAAAAGTGGTGTAAGATATGCCTATCTTTTCCGAATAATTGTTTTTCCCTGTGCATCTTCATTCACAAAACGCAGAACTTCATTTGGAGGGATATGCCTCCAAATTTGAGGCTTCTTCAGCTGATATCCCATTTGTGCGAATTTGTCAGCAGCCCTGTTTCCCTCCCGATAAGTGTGCGTAAGAATGCAGTTATTTATTTCTGGTATGATCAAATTTATCCGCTCCACATGCTTCTGTACTTGTGCACATTTAACGGGTCTCTTTCTGGCAATGATATCGAGCAAACTCTTGGAATCTCCTTCTAGCCATACGTCGTTCCAGCCATTTTCCAGCACGATCTCCAGGCCTCTGAGAAGGGCAGCAAATTCTGCTGTTGTGCTGTTGCTTTGCCCAATGGTTTCAGCGTATCCCAGCAAAAATTCAGCATTATGGTTTCGGAATATCCCTCCAATGCTGGCCTGTCCTGTTTTGCACTTGCAGGATCCATCGTAGTTTAACTTTGTCCAGCCCATTTTCGGTTTCCCCCATGTAACATTGATCGTTTTTTTGTGCCAGTTCCTGGCTAAAACTTGAATTGGCCGGTGAATTGCTATCCTATGGCAAAATAATCTTGAGATCATCAGCACCATCTCTTTATATACTCATTGATGGTTTATGCATGAAGTGGAAAGAATGTATGTACAAAAAGAAAAAAGAAAATAAGAACGATGGTACAAACATATGTACATGTTCATAGACTTACGAACAATGATGATATGTTAGAGCAGCAAAATTTGAGATTTGCACTTTTGGTACAACACGCATGTTTTCATGTTATTTGTGCTGGAAAGTTGGAGTAGAGGATAAGCAAAGTAGTTTGAGAATTTGGGTGATACTCGGGAGGAAGAAACTGATGGAGAATCTCTCTATTCATTTTCACTTCTTGCATTCTCATGAAACAACGATGTTAAAAGCAGGGGTTGTCTGTGTGGATTCGGTTTAAGTCATGTTAACCGTTTGTTTTCTTAACTGTCAGAATAACCGTCACTATCCTTGAACTTGAACCGTGAATATTGGAGATTAACCGCCTAATTATCAGAAGCCAAGAACTTAGGCATTGGTTTTCACTGGCCACAAAGTAAAGGTCCTCCCTAACAAGTTGAATCCTCCTGCCCATTCAACAGATATTCAAATGGAGAGGATTCTAACTGCTTGTTTTCCTTGTACTACGGCAACCTCATTTGGGAATCTTGATGTTTTTTTAAGACAAGAAATCACGAAAATGTTGGGAGATTGTCCATGCTTTTTTCCTACGTTTACGCTTTTATAGAATAGAAATTGCTGCATACAATACAACTATGAAATATATATTGTTGTTTTAACTGAACATTACACACAGAATATAATACTTATTGTCTGTTTAAAACTTGCTACTACCAATAGTCCACAACTGAGCAGCCGTGAACTAGAAAGCGGGAATCAGCAGGAAATGCCGCGGTGATGGAACGAATACTAAAAAAAATATAATATTATTGACAAGATAATAAGAGATAATATAAAAGTTATCACTAATGATGTACAATAACTTTTATTTTGTTATTAAATATTTTTTAAATGATAATAATTTTTATTTTGTTACAATATGACTCAATTATAATAAAAATTAATATTTTAAGTTGTCACTATTGGCAATTAGTACCACCTATATAGAGGTAACTTAATGATACTAAAAATTACTCCTATAATTTGTGATAAAATTTTCATTATCATTAGATTGTCAACATAAATGTGTTATTAATTATTAATTGACAATTTAAATATTATTCTTATCATTATTTAATTTATAAATATCATTATGATAATAAAATAATATTTTTTTCACCTTCTATGTATAATTAATAATAAATTTATTATTATTATTTATTATTTTATCATTAATTTATTTTTTTCTTATAGTGGAGGAGACCGTCCCGGGATTCCATTTTAATGCACTCAACGAGAGAAATGTATGTTGCTATCATGCTATGGGATCCTATACACTGTAAATTGCAATCAGGACAACTTGATACCTACACATGCAAAGACAGTGTTAAATACTACTGCTTAAAGATACAAAAAATTATATAGAACTCAATAGTTTCAATTGTTTAATTTATGCACTAACCATGAGAAATGAAAATTCATGCAGAACTAGTCGTAGTCAAACAACCTTAGAAACCGAACAATTCAAAATTTTAAAACATCATACGCCCTTTTTTTATTTCGTATTTTTGGCGTCTTTATGATGGACGCCATAAACTTTCCCCTGGAAACAAAAGAGAGTAGGAGGCCACGTCGATGAGTACGTGCAAGGATTAGGACAATTTGGGTCCCCCTGGAATTTAAATCTCTTGACAACATTAGCCGAAGCTTTTTAGTCCCCATGACCACATCTCCTCCACCCACTCCAAGTGCCACTCCATCCCAAACCTGACAACTAATTCCTTGCATTATATCCCAAACCCACGCTACTTTTTAAAGTTAAATTTCGCACTAATGAAGACAATCTTCAACTTCTGTTCCTGTATATCCTCCACCACTCCATATTCTACACAAATGTTGTCCCCTGTTTTTTAAGAATAAAATGGACGAAGGCCTAGTCCCTATATTTCAAACGAAATTGCAGGAAGTTAGTTAAAACTAATGGCCTCCATCATCCAGTCAGCGAGCTGGACTCAGGGCTCGTCGACTCAGTTTCATCCATGCCACGCTCCGACCACCACCACCTCAATGATGGCGGCGCAGCCACCGCACCACAACCGCAAATCCGCTTCATGTGCAGCTTCGGAGGCATAATCGTTCCCCACCCACACGACAACCAGCTTCGCCACGTCGGCGGGGACACTCGTATCGTCGCCGTCCCCCGGCACACTCCAATGAAGAACTCGACGCTCTTATCAATGTCACCACCGACGAAGACGTTGATAACATGATGGAAGAATACAACCGGCTCTCTCCCAGCCAGAAATCGGGTCGGCTCAGGTTCTTTCTCTTCCCCACTGATAATACTAACTCTAGAGCCACAAGCATTAACTCGCTTCTGCACGGCTCGGCTAACCGAGATAACTGGTTTGTATACGCTCTTAACGGCAGGCAAGATTCGGTCCCCGTTCTTGAGCACGGGTGGTCCGACGTGTCGTCTATTCTGTCCAAAGCGCCGGGTTATTTGTTCGGTTTGGATAACTCCGACGATGCTCTCAAGGAAAGTGCCTATATGAAAAGCAAAAATCTTGCGAACAACAACGTATCCATATCTGATCCGGGTTCACCAGCTTCGATTGTTTCTTCACCTTTCTGCTCAACCTCATCACGGCTGGCCCTAGCTAACGTGCAAGTGATTCCGGATCTTCCGCCTGTAAAAACCAAACCCGTTAACCCTCTCCAAGCTGCGAAACACAAGGAAAGTGAGATGGTACTAAATGAAACAACGGTTCCTCAACAAACCGTGTATTCGGGTGGTCCGGTGTGGCACTACCCAAATTTGACTTTGCACTACTATTTGTCTAATTACATATTTAATTAGATTTGGATGGATGCCAATTATGGTTGGAATCCAAAGATAATTATAGTGTTCAATTGGAGAAAGGAAAATGGTTAATGTTATAAGTTGAATTGTCTTACATCGGAAAACTTTCTTGTGCTTTATAAAACCAATTAGAGGAGTTAAAGCGTTATTTAACCTTCACTTGTCCCACATTGTATTTATAAACTAGTGTGGATTAGTTTATATTGAACTCAAGTAAAATGTTTGAAGAAATGAGTTTTTATTCGTGTGTTATTTCTTTGTGGCAATTCTAATTAGATATCTTGTTTAGGAATCTTGCTTCAAATTTTGCCTAGATATTCTGTTTTAGGGTTATTTTTAAAATTAATTATGGCTGCACATACTAGTGCTATTGGTGAAGTTGTGTTAGCAAAAATTAACCTTTCTGGCCCTCCGAAAAAGTTCTCGAGCCAATTTTTTAAGCGTTGGCAACAACACATGAAAATCTAGCTGATGATGAAAGGTCTTCTTTCATTAATTCAATCGATGATGCTAGAACCAACTGAATCTGATCCCAAAACTAAAGAAATAGCTTATTGGAAAATGAAGGATCAAATTGTTCAAGGAGTGATTTTGTTAGCTTTGTTTGATGCACTCTTTGATGTGTACTATTTTGATTCCTATTCGGTTGAGTTTTTATGGGACGAATTGGATAGAAAATACAATACTAAAGAGCAAGGGTTTGAAAAGTATTTGGTTTCCAAATTCTTGAAGTATTAGATGGTCAAGGGTAGGTTTGTATCTGAACAGACACATGAATTGATCAATCTAAAGCATTCTGTAGCTAAAACTGAGATGAAACTACCTAAAAAATTTATGGTGATGTCAATTATTGATAAGTTCCTTGAGTCATGGGAAGGCTTCAGCATGACTTTAAAGCATCAAAAAGGAAAATTGACTTTAGATGATCTGAAGATTGTCGAAAGCATAGAAGAGGAACATAGAAATCAATCCCATAATGTTCCTATTGAATACAATCCTAAGGCAAATGTGATAGTGGGAAAGATGAAAGTCAACTTGAACTCGAACTTTAAAACCATTGATAAAGGAAAAGCCAAAATTAATAAAAAACTAAAGGCTAACAAGCTATGATAGAATTGTGGACAAAAAGGGCATTGGGCTAAAGAGCGTCTTTCCAAAGCCAAGGCTAAAGCCCACTTTGCTGGACCAGTTGTCAACATGGTTGTTGGAGACACTAGCGAAGCTAGAGTTCCTGATGCATCTGTTGACGAGTACGTTTCTTTTAAACTCAAATTATTCTCTATCTATGAACCATATGATTGGCTGATATACACTGGTGTTAATGTGTATGTTTGTGCTGATAAATCAGTGTTTGTGTCTTATCAGCCTGTTAGCGTAAAGACTGTGATATGGGGAACTCAAGTGCAGCGAAAGTGTTTAGGATAGGACATGTGGACCTAAAGTTTTCTTCGGGGCGCATACTATCTTTGCAAAAGGTGCATCATGTCCAAGCAATTCGAAGAAATATTATAAGTGGTTCTGTAATAGTTAGGGAAGATTTTGAGACTTTTTTCAAATGAAATAAAGTTGTAATTTTATATTACGAAACTTTTAAATGTAAAGGCTATCTTTCTGATGGTTTGTTCAAAATGCAAGTTGAGAACATTATTTGTTCAAATAAAGTTGATATTTCTAATTCTCCTATCATAAATGTTATTGAGAATTCTTCTATTTGGCATAGTCATTTAGGATACTTAAATTTTAGTTTTGTCAAATGAATGATGAACTTAAATTTAATTCCTAAACATGAAATTAAATGAGATCATAAATATCAAATATGTGTTGAAACTAAGCAAGTGAGAAAACCTTACCACTCAGTTGAAAGGCAAATTGAAATTCTTAACTTAGTGCACACAAATATTTGATAGTTCAATGGGGTCTTAACAAAAGACAATAAAAGATACATTATCACCTTTATAGATGATAGCAGTAGATATTGTTATATTTATTTACTAAAATATAAAGATGAAGCACTATAGAAGTTCATTATGTTTAAAAATGAAGTCGAAAACCCAAATTGGTAGAAAACTTAAACAGTTAAGGTCAAATAGGGGCGGAGAATATAGATCCAACCTATTTCATGAATACTGTCGAAATTTTGGCTTAGTTCATGAAGAAACTACTCCTTATTCTCTCACTTTGAATAGGATAGCTGAGTGAAAGAATAGAACATTCACAGACATGATTAATAGTATGCTTTTGAATTTTGGATTGCCCAAGTACATGTGGGGGAAAGCTCTAAATACGGCTTACCATATTTTGAATAGAGTTCCCCTAAAACATAAAGAAAGCACTCTATTTGAATTTTGGGAAGGCAGGAAACCTAGTCTAAAGTACTTCCGAGTGTGGAGCTGTCTTGCAAAAGTACTAGTCACTAAACACAAGAGGAATAAGCTAGGTCCTAAGACTGTTGATACAGTCTTTCTAGGCTATATGGAAACATCTTATGCTATGAGATTTTTAGTTATTAAATTAGAGATTTCGAGCACAGATAGAGCACTATAATTAAATTTTGCGATGCTACGTTCTTTGAGAACATGTTTCTTAGGAAGACTGGGATACCTCAAAATGTTTATTTAGATTCAACCCTAAATTTGCATCGATTCCAGATCATGTGGAAAAGATGAAAAATGTGGGGGGTGGTTCTAGTAGTAGCGATACAGTTACAAAAGAACTGGATGAACCTAGACAGAGTAAAATGGCTAGAATCACTAAGGACTTTGGAAGTGACTTTGTTAATTACAATGTCGAGGGTGATTCTATTACCTTCGAGGATGTTATGGCTTCTCTTGGGGCTAAGCATTGGAAGGAAGCCATTGAGAGTGAGATGAATTCTATTGTCTCAAATGGGACGTGGGAATTAGTTGATCCCTCTCCGAGATGTACTACTATAAGAAGCAAGTGGATCTTCAAAAAGAAATTAAAATCTGACGAAACTGTTGATAAGTTTAAAGCTAGGCTAGTTGCCAAAGGGTTTAAGTAAAAGGAGGGAATAGATTACTTCGACACCTATTTCCCAGTAGCTTGTTTGACTACAATCCGAGTGCTTATAGCACTAGCTTCCATATATGATTATCTTATTCACTAGATGAATATGAAAATAGCCTTTCTGTATAGTGATCTTGAGGAAGAAATCTATATGGATCAACTAGAGGGATTTGTAGCTTTTGGAAATGAGCAAAAAGTTTGCAAGCTCGTTAAATCACTTTATGGTTTGAAACAAGCATCTAAACAATGGCATGAAAAGTTTGACAAAACCATATTGTCATTTGGCTTCACAGTTAACGATAGTGATAAGTGCGTCTACTGTAAAGGTAAAGGTGATAACTGTATTATGTTATGCCTATATGTAGATGACATTCTGTTAATAGGCTCCAAAACTGAGATTATCAATGAGACCAAGTGTTTCTTAAAGAAGAAGTTTAAAATGAAAGATGTGGGTGTTGCAGATATGATTCTTGGACTTAAGTTGACTCGTTCAACTGAGGGTATAGCAATTTCTCAATCTCACTATGTTGAGAAGATAATTGAGAAATATAGCTATAAACAAAGTAGAATCGCTAAAACACTTTATGATCCTTCAATGGCTGTTTTTAAGAATGAAACTGGTGTACTAGTATTTCAATTGAGGTATTCTCAAATAATTGGTAGCTTGTGATATCTTGCAAACGGGTCAAGACTAGATATCTCATTCATGGTCTCTAAGCTTGCAAGATATATAAGTTGTCCCAATTGAATCCATTCGGAGGCTTTGGATAGGGTACTTCGGTATCTAAAGGGTTCAGCTTCACTAGCTTTGCACTACAAGAGATTTCTTGCAATGCTGGAAGGATATAGTGATGCTAGCTGAATAGCCAAAAACTTTAGAAGTAATGGGTGTACATAGTATGTATATACCTTGGGTGGGGGTGCTGTCTCTTGGAAGTCTACTAAACGGACTTTGGTAACTCGGTAGGCTAAGTTGTGCGCTTTGGATACTATTAGGACAGAGGCAAAATGGCTGTATGGGTTGATGGTACAATTGCCTATGGTGACCAAACCTCTTTCGGGAATTGCTGTGCATTATGATAACTAAACTATAATTGGAAAGATTAGAAGTTCAAAATTTAATCAAAAAACTAAAAGATATATCCAAGTTAGATTAAAGTCTATAAGGGAGTTAGTGTTTGAAAGGGTCATAGCAATTGATTTTGTTGGATTCAAAGACAATATTACTAACCCTGTAACTAAAGGACTTGATTTGTCCTCAGTTCATAAATTCAGGTTGGGGATGGGACTGAAAACCCATCAGTGATATACTTATAGTGGCAACCCAACCTACCAAGTAGAGATCCCACAAGGTAGGTTTAATGTGGTATAAACAAACTGTTAAGTATATCGAGGTGCACCTAAAATTAATTGATTCTTTATATCTGGTGTCTCTTCCTTGAATGCTTGGTAGGTACTGATTATTGCTGGTATAATAAAAGTTTAACTCTGAATGGGGTCAAGCCATTTGGACGAGATGTTAGCAGTGCATTCCTGGAGACGCCCAACTAAATGAACGTAGTCCTTTAGCTGGGACTAAAGGAATTGAGTTGTTTCTTGAAAAACATTCAGGATATAGGATTGGGACACATGACCTTAATGTGTCAACCCTAAAAATCAGTACATAGCTTTTAGCTTATTGTTATTGATGGATGCAATCATAATCACGGGTACAAATTTAAAGCTTAGATCTATTTATCCCTATAGTAGTAAAAGTCAGATAACTTAGGGAGTGGTTCAACCTGAAAGGTACCATTTCTGAAAGCGAGCTATGATGAATCTAATAGCCATTATCTTTGGATTGGTGGGGGGATTATTGTAATTGTCATTACTATTTGCCTAATTACATGTTTAATTATATTTGGATGAATACCAATTATGGTTGGAATCCAAAGATAATTATGGTGTTGAATTGGAGGAAGGGAAATAGTTAAGTGTTATATGTTAAGTTGCCTCACATAAGAAACTTGAGATAGAAGAAACTTTCTTGTGCCTTATAAAATCAAGTTGAGGAGTTAAAAGGTTATTTAACCCTTCACTTGTCCCACATTGCTTTTATAAACTAGTGTGGATTAGTTTATATTGAACTCAAATAAGAATATTTATAGTGTTTTTTAAGGGGTTCATATGAGTGGAACACACGTGTGCCGCCCGGCTCGACTCCGGATCTGGGTCGCAGGAACCGGCGTTAGGGCGAATGTCTTAGTTTCAATCTTATCGTTTTTGGACAAAATTTATTTAAAATTTTAAATTTCAAACTTAGCTTAATCATTGGTTTGATCGGATAGGGTAAGGGCTGACTAATATCAGATAAGAAGGTAATCCAATCGGATACGATTTGACTAGGTTAAGACTCGTTGGATTAGCCTAATATGATCAAATGAGGTCAAATTGTTGGAGATTAAGCTGGGATTGGTAGAGGGATATGGGATATGTGGTATGATGTTGGTGGATGTGTAACGTGTGTGGGTGACATGGCAAAATATTATTGGCTGAGGTGACACGTTAGAGGCCATTAACTGGCAGACTCTAACTCTAATCCCGCCTATAAATAGATTGCCTCTGGCAGTCTTGGAAAAATATTGCATTTGAGAGCCTCTCAATACACACTGTGATCTTGTCTAAGCATTTTGCCCACGTTCTTGCTCTTTCTCTAAAAAATCCTTCATTTCTTATTTTTGATATTCTCCCCAAAATTATTCCCTTTCCCGAATTTTGATATACGACTATCTTATTCATATTCGGCGATTGAGTACTGTTCGAGGTGAACGAGATAGAGTGTACTTTATTGTTTTGGACCATCTCATCCTGGGAGGAGCAGCACTGTACCTATTGCATTGGAGAGTCGGGGTGCTCGTTTCTTCAAGGCAAATAGAATTCTATGATTTGGTTGTTTGGTTGATTATGTTACCATACAGAATCCTGAAGTTGAGTTTTCTATTAAATTATGTATCTTATTTAATTTAAACTAACATCACGCTTTATTGCTTTTTATGCCTCAGTTGACATATATCTGATTAAATATATGCATTAATTCTATTTTGCCTTGAATATGTTGTATGTTTAATTTTGATCTCGCATGCTATCTGTATATCTTTGATTACGCATGCTCTATTTGAATTTCTAATTGATAAAAAAACGCATGTATTGCGTCAATTGTGATTATCGATTTCAATTCTTGATAATTTGACTTGCAATATTTAATTGTTGCATTGCATGTTGGTATATCCTGCAAACAATAGGTTCTTCAACAAGCCGTGTATTCGGGTGGTCCAATTTGGCACTACCCAAATCCGACTGTGCAACCCGTGCCCCGTAGTCTTGTTCAAACTGTTCCCATCCGGGCACATTTTGTTCAACCATACCCAGTTGCTCCAGGTCAAGTAACCGTTGGGTTTCCAGGTGTTGGACAAGCATATGGAACCGGCGTAAGACCATAAGAAATGCCTGCCAGAATTTTCGCCAAATTTTGAAGTTGCTATGGAGTATGGGGCGAGAATTGTGACCGTTGTCCAGGTTCTTAACCGGGTATGGTGGTTTCGAGTGGGGATGAAATGCAGGGAATTGGAACAGATATGATCTCGGGTCGGGTCGCTCAAAGATCTTGAGAATTTGGACAGGCACCACTACTGCAGGCGGCGGCTCGCGGTAAACACGGGCATAGGTTTAAATGTCGGTAACTTATAAGTAATCTCTGTTAATGCCAAAATTTGCAATTTGGTACTGCATTCATGGGAGAAAAATCTACGTAGAAATTAAAAGCTTGAATGGGCAAGAATTTTCATTTAGAAGGGTGTAAAAAGAATTTTATCCATATTATTCAAATTTGATTTGAATTTTCCTTTTTTCAGTTTGAAGTTATTTTTAAATTTGATTTTGATAATTAAACAAGTTGAATTTGAATAAAATTTTAAATTTTATCAAAAATTACATCGAGTAAAATAGGATGTTCAATAATCAGATATCATGTTTCGAATTTAATTTTGGTCTCAAGTTTTGAATAACTTTACTCTTTCTTAATTCCAATCCTTTTCTATTTGTGCTTAAGCATGGTGTTCAAATTTATTCAAACAACCTGTATTTGGATTAATTTGCAATATTGGGCGTGTTTATGCATTAATACATGATTTTAAATTTATTATTAATTTATTATAATATAACACCATTTTCCTGCCATGCAAGGCAACAAACAAATACAATAATTATAAATCACAAATGGAAAATTTGCAGCAAGCCAAAATGAACTTAAACACGACAACCAAATCAACACAATTGACACACGATTTCTCTCCCAGGACAGAGCCAAGTCGAATATTAAGGAACAATTTAATGCCTCAGATCAATGGCTGCCGTTTTGTTTTTGTTGATCCATACCCCATTTGCATCACAAGGGAATAAAGTAAGCTTCGGACAACTGACTTGCTCCAAGTAAACCAACTCAGGAAATAATTCCTGGAGCTCTCTCCACTCCATCTCTATTTCAGACAAATACTTGAGCCGTAGCACCTTAACCTTCCATTTGTGCTTCATTGGCCCAACCATATTCCAATCATCGATCTCCTGATATTGACCCAAATCAGAAAATTTCCCACCTCTGATGTACAGTTTCTTCAACTCTGAGTTTTCCCAATTTTTAAGCGCCAGCCAGTTTGGAGTTTTTGACATTGGAAAACACTGGAGGTCCAGTTTCTCCAGGTTCTGAGGTAGTCTGGCTGTCGATTCTGAGGCGTCTGAGCCTTCCAAGGTTGGCTCTTGTTTCTTGAGCCTGGTCTTTTCTGCTGTAGAATTGTCCTTTTCTGCTCGTAAGGCCTTTCCTCCCCAAGTAATTGTTAGCTTGCGAAGATCTACCAAGTTTCCCAAAGCTTTAACATGCTTCTCCTCGGGGAATTTCTCCAAACCAGTATAAATGCACAATTTGATCAAGTTTTTCAGTTTCTTCAAATCGTCAAGTGTGCATGAGTTCTCGTTCCCTTTCTCGTCGCCAACGACAAACCCCTTCAGCACTCTCAGGCTCATGAGCAATGAAAGACTCTTTGGCATGCGATCCAGCAAATAACACTTGGACATATCCAGATGTGTTAAGTTCTGGAGTAATCCCATTCCCTCCGGGATGGTCTCGAGATTATGGCAGGCTCTTAGATCCAAGATTATGAGATTCGTCAATTGTAAGATGGATTGAGGAAGGGAAATTATGTTTGAAACCCCTTGAAGGCTTAGAAACTTGACATACTTCATGTTTTCCAATCCATCCAAGAACACCGTATCCTCAACTTCGATGTGGTCGGTAGGCAACACTCTCCAGCTCCCCAAGTGGAGGAGATTCACATTAGTCATCTTGGAAAACCAGTCACGTTTGAATTCAAGAGTGGGCTCATTCATATTCATCAGTAGATGAATTTTCTCCAAATCATCAACTTTCAAAGACCCCTTCTGCAGATCTTCATAGGAAATCAATCCTTCCCCCACCAAGCAGGCCTGGAAAGACTCGGAGAAGTTTTGCGTGGGCAGTCCATTAGAATCAAAGTTGAAGAACTTGGCCCTCTCTGCAAGTGTTACTAATGCAGACCGGTAAAACGGATGCATTTGACAATGCGCAATTTTCAGGCTTCTGTTCTCATTTACAGGCTCAATCAACCCCAGTTTGATTAGTTGCATAAAGTGATCACTAGCATCATCCTCGCGCACAAAGCCTTCAGCAACCCACCATTGCACCATTAGCCTCTTCTTGATGATAGCTTTTTCAGGGAAAACAGAAAAACATAACAAGCATAGCTTCAGCCTGCGGTCCAGCTTATTGTAACGAGCCTCAAAATCTTTAAACTCCATTGTGCTTTTAAAAACATCACTGTTGTGCAACTGAGGCATCATTTTAAGCACATTATCAGGAATTTTTTGCTTGGCTTTGGAACTGAATTCCAAATTCTTGTAAGGGTCTTTTTCGTCTGCATCAACTGTGAACTTTGAAGGAATCTGAAGCCTCAGTTTGACCGTAGCCTTTCTCAATTCGAGGAAATCTTTCTCGTTCCCCTGTTTCTTGAGGTTCTCAAAATCTGTGGAAGCTTCTTTGAGCACTGAATTCAGTTTATTGTTGTATTGTCCAAGCTTTTTTGCTCCCTTCTGGATGTAATCAACATCTGCTTGTATCAAATTGGAAAGCACTTCCTCTTGGCTTGGACTCCTGGTGTCCTGGGCCCGGCTGGCAACTGATGGTTTGGTCTGTAGTCTTTTGCTCGTCCTGCCACAAAGATTTTTGATTTTCTTCCACGGTGAGATTTTCTTGGGAAACTCCTCCTTTGGGGCTTTATTATCACCTGTTTCTAGTTCATGGGTTGGTGTAATCCGGGTGAGATTGGTGGAAGAAGAAGAATGTTTTGGGGTGGTTTCATTTTCAATTGGTGTTTCTTCTTGAACATGGGGATGGCCATCAGTTTCAAGATTTTTGTTATGGGCTTCAGAATCATCAGTTTCTGGTTTTCTGGTTGCTGTAATTTGAGTGGGACTATGCTCCGGAGGAGGGGGAATTTTTGAGGCGATTTCATTTACAACTGGGGTGATTTCTTGAACATGGGGATCAGCATCAGCTGCAAAACCATGTCCAATGGTTTCGGTATCATCAGTTTCTTGGCCGGTGGACATATTTTCTTGAAGGGACTAAATTCAATCGGAAAGGGAAGAAAATATAGATATTCTTGAGAAAACTGAGGAAAGAAAAGGAGGCAACAAGGACATTTCAGACCTCAGCTAAAGCAGAAAGTGAAGAAGCACCGTATGCGCACAGAGTAGTTGTGGATCCCATTATGGTAAAAAATGTTATTACTATTCTAAGAGAGTTGGGAAGAAGAAAAATATATGATGAAAAGAAGGAACACCTGGAAGAAAAGAGTGGAAGTGAACTGGACTGTCAGTGTGTAGTGGAATCCTAGTGAGCCAAAGGCTTTATCTTAAATCAATGCAAAGCTCAGAGTCCCTTGCTTACAACTAAAGAAAGAACAACCAAAAATTTAATAGCAAATCAAGGAAAGAATATGTGGGAAAGAATTAGATACTAATGCTGGAGTTGTTTTGATAGATGGTTTAGGGTGGGATCTCATCTTTCTTGCGAATAAAGATATTATCAAAGCAAGAACTAATGATTTTTAGCATCAAGAACAACGTTGTTGTATTTAATTTTTCAGTTATAAAAGGTACATGTAGTTGATCTCAGTTAATATTTTAGATAAATTTAACCCAAAAAAAACAATTTTGAATATCTAACATTCTTATTCAATTTAAATTTGTCCGAACACTTGATATTCAATAAAGAAGATTAGATTTAAATATTTAATAACATAGAAGAAGAATGTAAATTTCCTGATGAGCATTTGTCCAAGATTACACTCCACTTCATCGTAAATGGAAAGGACATATACACAAAAGTTTGATTTGAAATGTCTCAAAATCGCACACAAAAAAGGTGGTGCTACTCCAACCCTATCCATATGATATTTTTATATTAAAAATTAATTTAAATTTTTTATTTTATTTTGTATTTTATTTTATAAATATATAATGTGTATTAAATATATCAATTGAATTAAAATAAAAAATTCAAAGTGAATAAAAACATTGTACACATAGAAACCGAAATTAGGCAATAAGTTGTGTCATACCCCAATCAATCAGTACAAATTATTGCAGCCACATCCATTGCTCATAGAAGGTGTTTTCCAACATTTACATACTTATAATTATAACGGAAATATAAATAATTAAAACTTTTTAAATTAATATTTAATAGACTTGGCAAAAAGTTACCCAAACCTACGGGTATCCAAAAAATGTGGGTAATGAGCCTCATTCTCTCTATCCAATAAAATGCGGCTCACTATTTTTTGACCCAACCTGCGGGTACTTATGAATAACCCGTAAATAATTATTTATATTTTATTTTAATTTTTCTCTAATTTTTACAATTATTTTGGAAGGTGTAACACTTTTTGTTTTGTTACCGATATCAACAATATTTAAGTGATATTTAAATTTTTAGTTCAAAAAACTTCAACATATATTGAAATTTAAATTTAAATTTTAAAATGTAATATAATTTAAACTTAATATTTGTTTAAATATTTAATTTGTAGTTTTCAAATTAAAACATTTGACATGCTTTAAAATATTTGTTCAAGATAATAATTGAAATTTGTAGCCTCTTTTATTAATTTTGTTGGTAACATTTAAATAATATTATATAAATTGAAAAAAAATCTTTAAATATAAAAAAAAATTATTACAGGTACCTGTGGGTTACCCATTACCCGTAGTTACTGGTAATGAGTCTACTATTTCATACGCAATAAAAAATGGGTAATTTTACCCGTGGTTAAATTTTTCCAGCCCATTTTTATCCGCAATTAAATTACTCGTGGCTACCCATTTGCCAGGTCTAATATTTAACTTATTTACGCCATATTACAAAATATAAAATTATATTATCACAATAATTATAATTAATAAAACGGAAGATAGCAAGCACTCCTTATACTTGAACCTTAAAGATCAGTATATTTCCAGCTACTTCCCCACAATGAGTTTTGCTCTAGCATGGCCTTCGCTGATTTGAAATTGCTCCCCCAGACCAAAATGAGCCATCAACAACCAGACAATGGTTATAAGCTCTCCTCCTTTGCTTAATTGTTGCACATGAGAGTCTGCTCTGCAACGGATGGCTGCGTACGAGAGCATCTCCACCCAGACTTTGCTCATTATTTCCCATTTATCTTTTTCCCGATTATCCTCTGATTTCTCCAGCTCTTGCAGTTCTTTGGCAAGAATGCACCCATCAAACAACACGGATTTGCTTCTGTCTCCCTTGATCGTAACAGGCTTAACTTCTGTTTTAACAGCTAGTATGTACTCACAGGCTTTTCTTTGACGATTGGCTAATTCCTTTTCCCTGGAGAGATGATCATCCAAAAACTTGTCGACTCCGGGCTGAATTTTCTCTACTTGATCCCTCACAACCGAGGGGCATGTTAAATAGATTATAGGTAGAAATATGGAGACAAACAGAGAAATTATGAAACCCAGAACGGGAGAAAGCAACCCCAATAGGCAGAAGAAAAGATATTTCAAGAATCTGCCAAGAGCATAAATGATGACTTGGAAGATATTAGGCTTCTGATTTCTCTGATTTCCAGATCCTCCCTCGAGAAATTTTTTGGCCTCAGCACAAGTGTCCCGGAATCTAATTTGCCCAATTCCTGCTACCGCAGACATCATCGTGGGCTGCATGACCAGAAGATATAACATGTAATCAGACAGGAGCTTGGAGAAATCTCTGTAATTGTTTTCTCTCTTGCCTTCTGCAGTGTCGGTTTCATGACAATAGCAGAGTTCAGTGGCAATATGCCATAAAAGAAGACTCTGGTCGTAGTCCACTTCAAGAACATAAGGAAGCAACCTACCGCAACCTGCGACTCGAAGAACCCAATCGCCTTTTGCTGCACTTATCTCCTTGGCAGTGTCTAAATCATCCGCCATGTCAGATTTCACCCGCAGCTCTTCGAAAATGTAATCTCTTAGCTCCTTGGTAAATTGCTCACGTTTCACATACTTTATTTCGTCTAAAAAGTATGTTAATCCCAAGTAGCCGATCAATTCTTCCGCCTGGGCTTGGCGAGAATTCAGACAATAGGATATCAAGTTGTAGGTTGGAACTGATTCAGACCACCGCCGGCGCAGCAGTTCTACAAGCTTCCACCGCCGGCACAGCAGTTCCACAAGCTTCCCGAAGAAGCCAAAAGTTGTGTCCTCGAGACCGGGTACATCGGGCAGTTTTTGAACAAAAACCCTAAGCCAATCAGAGGTAATCAGCTTGATAAAAGCTATTACATCTAAAGCAATGGCTCCAAGGAGCAAGGTATAAGTAATGGCAACATCCGTACGTCTGAAATTGTTCTTGCCCTCCCAGTAGAAGAGACCAAGTGAACTAAGAACAAAAGCAAAGGAAACAAATCGACAAATGTAACCGAATAAATTATATACAACCCGGACCTTGGTGAACAGGACGTCATAGATGAAATTTAGCTCCACTTCAATCACATTGAAAGCATCCTCTGCAGTTCTCTTGAGAAAAAAGTCTCGACTTTGATTGCGTTCGCGGAAGCTGAATATGAGATCAACAATGAGACCTTTGAAAGTCTCGAAGAAGCGGTGAGCATAAAGCACCACCTCTTTATGAGTCAATTTGCCTTCTTTCACCCTATCCACAGCTTTGGCTCCTCTGGCTGGTTCAGGTATCATTGCTATGCTTGTTGGAAGATTGGCCTCTTTCTTGGAATAGTACTCATCCATGAGCTTGGCGTAATTGGGCCCTGGATCAGGACCTTTGAGCATGGAGTCCCGAAAGCTGTTTAAGCTAGCAAGATACAGTGACCTTGTCCTTTCAGCATACTTGACGAGCCCAGAAATAAACATTAATGACGTGGGGATCCACAGTTGGTTCTTGGGCAGTGATTGGAAGAACACATATAGTGCAGCCATGGATTGGAATATGAGGCCAAGCAGATGCCTGAGCCATAGCTCATTATCCTCCAGAGCAAATGCAGTTATTGTGTCGGGGCCACCTAGATGCACCAGAAGAAATGGAGCCCAAAATGCCAGCAGATCAGCATTGTTCTGATCCTTTCTAGTGCCTCCAAATTTCTCACCTTGGCTGCTAGAGATTAGTCCAACTGCAAAATTAGCTGCCCAATCAGCTAGCAAATATGCAGACCAGAGGGGCATGATTACCCAATTAGTAGAGGTCCGCTTCCTCAAAGGGGTGAATAGGATTAGAAAAGTTTGCAGAAACAGGCTCAAGATGATGAAGGCTCTGAGATCCCATGTCTCCCATAGCTCCTTCAAGTGCTTGGGTATGGGAATCTCCATTCAGAGTTCTCAGTTTTAGCTTGTCCTTAAACCTGTCGAGAAAATGGATTAACTATGTACTAAAATTCAGTACAAAAGATCTATCCGGCGTGGGGATTTGGAGGCCGATAGTTGGTAAAGAAGAGTATCATGGAACACAAAATTTGAGATATTTAAGGCATACGTGACAGTACCGGCACTGACATTCTACACACACTCCAAGAAATCCAAGAACATAATAGTGTCCTAGGAGGTATCCAAAAAAGAAAAAGGAACTTGACAAACCTGCTAAAGAGAACGACGTACCCAGCCCAGTCTAGTAAAAGAAACCCAGCGTTCTTTTTTATGTTGTCGGTGCTCTTTGGTAGTCATTTCTTACAAGAAAAAAATATTATTATCGATAAAATATTAAATAATAATATTGATGATAATATATACTAAATGATAATAATAAATAAATTCTTAATAGGAGGATCTATTTACCCTTTTTGTATCAGTATATTACAATCATACCAACAGGTCTAGAGACGGATAAATTGTGGGAAAAAACTTCCGCCAACGAGAACTAAAAGATCCAGAAAATCCTTTGAACTCACCATTTATAGCATTCCAATGGCTGAAATATTAGAAGCCTTTCTGCTCCATCAATTCGATGTTGCCATCAATGAAACTAAGTCATCTACCAATATTTTATCAAATTTGTTCCAGTTGCACAACGACTGCACGGAATTAAAGTCCTTGATTGAAAAAAAAGCACCGCAAACCGGCGCTTCACTTGCTAGCGTAAGAAGAGAGAAGCTCTACGATCTCAACAATGTAATGGCAGAGTGGCGGATGTTACTGAAGAAGCATCAATATTTGAGGCCGGAGACTCTAAGTTTGGTTATCGACCTTCGTCGAAGCCTAAGCCAAATCAGAAAAGAACTTCAGGCTCATGTATCACCTGAGACGGCCGACGAGCGATCACGCCTGTCAAAGGATTTAGAAACTTACCTGTGGAGTTCTCCTTCTGTAGATCCTATGAAGATTCATGGGATTAAAGACGAGGTCATGATCATGGAGAGGCTGCTCGTCAGGAAAGAAAGTAAGAATGACTTCAGGGCGATTGGGATTGCAGGAATGGCTGGTGTAGGGAAAACAGCGCTTTGCCGAGTAGCTTTCAATAATCAAGAAGTGAAGAAACACTTTCTTCCAAGAATTTGGGTGTGCTTGTCAAAGCAGCCCAAGGAGGATACAGATTACCAAAAAGAGGTGGTGAAGAGGATCTTGATTTGTCTTGGATTAGAAGATAAGATCATTGATAGAGTCGAACAAGAAGGTGGTCTCTGCAAGCTGCTCCTCGCACTCCGACAACAACTGAAGGGTAAAAGGTATTTGATTGTGCTTGATGATGTTTGGAATTCGGACGAGGATGTTCAGAATTTCTGCTCTCTGTCAACTGAAGATGAGAAGAATCTGGGCTATGGATTGCCGAAAGGGCATGGAGGGGCAGTGATCGTGACCAGCAGATCTGGAGAAATGGCAGGGAAAATGGTTGGCGAGAAGAATTTGCATGCCATTTTGCCTCTTGCAGATGAAGAGAGCTGCTGGAAAATTTTCATGGATGCCGTTGAGAGAGATGGAATTGCACCGCCGGAATATATGGGGATGCTTAAAGAAAGAATTGTGGAGAACTGCGCTAATCTGCCAGTGGCTGCCAAGATGATGGGCCAAATTGTGCACGAAAAACTACCAAAAAATAACAAAAACCAAACTCAGCAGTAAACACTCCAGCAAGAGGCTGCTTAGATATGGATTTTGGATCCTCGTTTGATTGTGGCTTTCGGGTTTGTGTTGCTTTCCCACAATTGTTTCTCTCCTTCTTCATTCAAGCACTAGAAATAATTTGTCGACGGCACAAACTCAGACCAGAAAGAAACTCAATATGGAAAGTAAACATGATAATTCAGGGAAATTTTACGATTACCTGTGCTGTTCTCTACAGTCTCCGGCGTAGATTATCTTGGAAAGAACTGTATTATATTAAATCAATTAATGTAATTTTTTTAAAGAGGTCCAAATTGTCCTGAAATTGATATGTGATGCATAATTGGCTCACTTTGGTTTAGATTAATAATCAATCAGAAAGCAACTCCCACTCACAAAATGGCGGGGCCTTGAAAATTTACACTGAAATCTCTATTCCTCTTTGGAAAAACTCGATTTTATTTATTATCTATAATTTAGTTTTGTTTTTTCACTGAATATTAACTATGATGATATGACCAATAAGTTACAGAAGGGATGCATCTACAAAGGTGGAAGCGTATTTGTACTGGTACTTTAGAGAATTAAAAGCTCAATATAGAAAAAAATTAAAACATAAATTAAAAGGGACAAATGTGAAATAATACACTTGTTTGTAATAAAATAATATAATGTAAAGCAGTTTTAGTAAATTATATATGGTAAATTAAAGTAAAAAGTGTGGTGCAGAAAAGTTCTGTTACTGTGATATTTATAATTTTTGTGTTAAATTATGCATTAGAATTTATGGGTGGCAATAATTTACCAACGACCATACACGTGCTTGGCGTACATTTTTTTAATTTCAATGATTATCCACTTTACCGTATGGTTTCTAAAAGTAAGATGCCAGGTGCAAAACCTATGAGACAAGTAAAATGCAAAGTTATTGCCACTTTTTCTTTTGTCTCACATATTTTTTGTTATGTTCTAAGTGTCGTTTGGTCTTATTTTCATACCCATTTTCACATTTTTTATTATTTAAAAATAAAAATATATTAATTTTTATCCATTTTCACCCAATATTATTTTCATTTTTATTCTTATAACACAATTTTCAATAATTTATATATTTTTGTTCTTTATTTTATTATTTATCTTCCTTTACTTATAATTTACTAAATTCAATATAATAGTTACTTTTTCAATAATCTATCAAAAACAAACTCATTTTCAATTCATTTTCACTAACTTTTCAAATTCAGAAAATGATAGAAATGAAAAGTAAAGATGAAAATAAAACCAAACGGGCCATTAGTCTATTGGCTAGGAAATCAATTAATACGAATTAACAAATAGGATGTACTGCTTACCGCATGTTAAATGTTGTCGGCTTGTCTGAGCCTGACCTATATGTTATTGATTTAGCTTGTCGGCAGTTTTGTACCATTCAGTGTTGTTATCTATTGCCCTGCCGATATATCTGTTTATTCGTTGCAGCATTATGTGGCCATGTTAGTGTATCCAAATTTGTTTATATGACATTGTCTCACCTTGTTGGCAATCTATTAATTGACATTTGTTACACAGACAGAGATTTATTTGGCCAAGTGCTAATCCTAGTAGGATGTTTGGACATATAGGACATGACAAGCAATCCGCTTGGGTGTTAGCAATGCGGTAAATGGTCTGCTTAGGTATCTGCGATGCGCTAGGGGCTCCCATTGCGTATCAGTGATACGCCATGCGGTCCACATGGGCATTTGTCATGTAGCAAGCTATCACGCTTGGGTAAGTTTAATCGATTGGAATAAGAAATGCATGGGCATCTGCCATGTACCGAGCTTTCACGCTTAGGCAAGTTAAATCGATTGGAATAAGGAGAATTTGATATGTATGTCATATTATGATATGTTGGAATGCATATGTTATTTGGGTCTACTTTACTTTAACTGTATCCTGACAATTTGTAATCTGATCATGGAATAATAAGGAAAGAAATATTCCTATTTGCTAAACTTGCTAATGCTTATATCTTGATATGTTCTTGTTTTGACTATTAAATTATGATGTGTTGAGTTGTTTATTCCTCAACAGATCTCTCCTGATTTATTATTGAGATTATCCCTCACCAAGTCTTTTGAACATCCTCCCATATTATTTTGATAGGATTAGGCGACGGACATGGACCTCAAGTGTGGACTAGTGAACATTTTGTAATAGAATATGTATTTATGTGTTTGTGGGTTCACATGGACATTATGTTATGACTTAGAGCAGCTGTGATCTGTTAAGATTGAATTAATGATATAAGGCATGTATGTGATATGTTGAATGTTAGGGATCACTTATGACGTGTATATAGTATTTTTGTGAGGTCTGTTTAAGTTGAAGTTTGTAACCACCTTTGAAGAGTTTTGAAATTTTGCTTATGGACCTGTTGCTTGTTTGTGGGTTAAGAATTTAAGTTTGAATTGAAGTAACATCTCAATTTAGGGATTATCCTAAGTGGGGTGATATAGGGGTGGTATTAGAGCCATGTTATCAATGACCTAAGTGTTGAATATCAGTAGGATTCATAGCTGACCTTTCGTTTAGGTTAGTTAGGATATGAATCTTAGGTATTTTGGGCATATTAGAAAGTTTTATATGATCCAAGGAAAATTGGTAATGAATTTAATTACTTGATAATAATGAAATAAATTTCTATAATTTATGTACTGTAGGATGATTAGTGATCATAGCAAAGGAAAAGAATCGATAGATGAGGATAGCATGGAAGATTTGAAGAATGAGATTAAGGTTCTAAGGAGGAAAAGGAAAACCTTTTAACATTGTGCCAAGGACTCGAGGAGAAGCTTTATGATATGCATAAGGTTGTAAGGGATAGAAAAGCATAGTCAGGTCATTTAAAATCAGTACTTTGGGCAATGAGTTATATGTTAAATAGATTAATAGGAGAGGAGACCCATGTGAGGATTGCAGCCAATCAAGTTGAAGGACTTCGTGCCATATGAGCTCAGATGGAGGAGACATTTCAGGCATTAAGAATCTAATTACATGGGGTCAGTGGATATGCCCCATGAGGTGATGGATGAGGTTAACAAGATGATGGCACACTACAATAGCGCCATAGACAAGATTATTGGGGTTAGCATTAGGATGGACATCAAGTTGGACCTCTGAGAGTTCATCTCTTTTTAAAGCCAGGATACTTGTAGAGAGAACAAGTAGAGTAGAGATCCGTTAGGGACCCAATAGAGGCACATACAGAGGAGTATGGGGGGATCTAGAGGAGGACTTAGATGATGATGCTAAGGAGATCCCCAAGGTGAATCCTGTCTCAGAGCCCCAGTTGAGGCACCATTAGAGATTAAGGATGAGTCTAATGAGTGGAAAAATGATAATAACAAGGACATAGAAATAATTGACGACAGAGAAGATGCCGAGTCCAATATCACTGATGTAAAGGATTAAAGCTAGATGATTTGGTGCCTGTAGAAGTGATTGTACATATGTGTACAAGGCAGAAGTAACTTTCAAGTATTAGACCACATAGTATTGGATGATAACGCCCCTACATGTTACATTAGTTTAGTTATGGTCAGGCAGACAGTTAGCTTAGCCATTTTGAAAAATTTTGAACTTGTCTATATACTAACGCAACCTTGCTAATGCTAACCCGATATATTAACAAATTTTATCTTCAGATATTTATTAGTGGATTTCTTTTCTTTTACTATTATGAGTTTATTGAAATTTTGTTAAACTTACTTTTCTCTTCTTTATTTTTGTAAGTTTGGAGAGTTCAAGAGGGTTAATGATGGTTAAGGTATTATTTTACAACTTATGATTGTAAACTTGAAAATACTTAAGAAATCTCAAGTGTGAGATGGCATCCCATGGGAGTGCCGTCATCCCCGCACTGACAAGAACAGGTCGAAGGGAAAGACCAACCAGTTAATAGGCTAATGTTCCCCGAGCTCTTAGGTTGGAAGCACCTGCCTATCAACAACCTCCACTAAACAAGAACGTTTCACAAATTCCTTCAGTTGATCAACTGACTATGGATCCTCTAGCTGAACCTATCTATCAAGGAGAATAGAGACATAGGTGGCATGACCATTAGCCAGCTAATAAAGCAAGGATGGAAAATATAGTTGCAGATGATCGAGCCTTCTAGTGATTCCTTCATTTCTAGCCCCTAAAGTTTTTATGGGAATCGAATGACAAAAAGGCAGAAGAACAGGTAGAGAACCTAGAAAATATATTTGAGACCATGCATTATCCAAATGAACAAAAATTATGGTTTGCCACATTCCTCCTAGCAAGATTTGCGAAGAGCTAGTGGAAAATGATTGACAGTAAGAGAACTGCTGCAAGGATCGGTAGGATGTGGGAGAATTTCACCAGGGAATTTATGAACAAATATATACCCTTGGTGGTTAAATAGGAAAGAAAGTAGAAATTCATGGATCTAATTCAAGGAAATCAATTCGTCAGCTAGTATGATACTGCTTTTAGCCAACTCATTCAATATACACCATATATCTTAGAGGATGAAAGTGAATAGACTCGTCAATTCACATAGAGGCTGTGGCCAGAACTTAGGCAAGCTTTGGTCACTTAGGATTCATCGAATTTCAACTTGGTGATGAGCAAGATACTGCAGCTAGAATTAAAGCTACAAGATATTTAAAAACTTGAGGACAGAGATTGAAAAAGATGACTACACCTTAGGGGTCAGAGTAGCACTAGTAAAAAGCATCCAAGGTTATAAGTTGGAGGCCTTCCCCAACAAGCTCATTAAACTAATAGGATGGCAAATCTAACTTAACATAGGATACCTATGTGGTGTGGATTTTGTAGGGCACCTAGCATGAGGAAGTAAAATATTGGAAAAAATAGGGCAAATATCTAAATTGTGGAAGCGACCAACACTTCCTAAACGATTTTCCTATAAAGGAAAGCCCAACACCTGCATGAAAAGAAAAACAGGTAGTAGGAGCTAGCGAAAAGTAGAAAGTATGGGCTCATGCCTATACTCTAATAGGCGAAGATGCACTGGATCCCAACAAGGTGGTAGAAGGTATGGTTACTATCTCTGAAACTTATGGTAAAGCATTACATGATCCTAATGTTTCACATTCTTTTATATTCGTCACATTTTCTCAAAAATTAAATACGTAACCTAAGACCATGGCTATGAAGTTAAAGCTTAGACACCTTTAGGAGTAGGGTTAATAACAGACATCATGTATCTAGATTGCCTAGTTATGGTCAGAGACAGAGGATATCTAGCCAATCTCATATAGATACCTATCCAAGGGTATGACTTGATACTTGGAATAGATTAGCTACATAGCCATCAAGCACAGGTGAATTGCTACACCAAGTGCATTACACTTGGAGAAGAGATGTCAATATCAACATGCCATTCTGCAAAAAATACTTCTTCGATACCAGTTGTATTAGTGCTAGGGGACAAATAGATTTTGAAGAAAGTCGAACAAGGATTCTTGGCATATCTTATTAATAAACCTTTAGACACTATTAAAATTAAGAAAGTGGAAGTGGTGGTGAATACCCATAGGTGTTTCCTAAAGAGTTGAACTCACTACCCCCTAATAGAGAAATATAGTTTGTTATTCACACTCTTCCAGGGCCCACACCTTTCTCCAAAAATATCTACCGGATGGCACCTACCGAGTTTAAAGAGCTAAAAAACCAACTTCATGAGCTATTGGAGAAGAAGTTCATTAGACCTAGCACGTCCCCTTAGAGAGCCCCAGTACTATTTGTCAAGAAAAGGGATGGGTCTTTAAGAATGTGCATAGACTATAGAGAACTAAATAAGGTCACTATCAAGAATAAGTACTCCTTGTCACACGTGGAAGAATTATTTGACCTTCTATAAGCATCAAAAATCTTCTCAAAGCTAGATTTAAGATAGGAATACTACTAACTAAAGATTAGAGAAGAAGATATTCCAAAGATGGCCTTTAATTCTCGACACGGTCATTTTGAATTCTTAGTAATGCTGCTTGGTCTAACCAATGCCCTAGCAGCATTTATGGATTTGATGCATCAGGTGTTTCGACCATATCTGGACTAATTTGTGGTCACCTTTATTGATGACATTTTAGTATTTTTCTAAATCTAGAGAGGAGCATTAAAAATAATTGCGCATAGTTCTTAAAACTCTAAGGAAACATTAGTTGTAAGCCAAATTCAGTACGTGTAAGTTTTGGATGGAGAGAATAACCTTTTTGGGACATGTCATCACTCAAAACGGGATAGAGGTTGATCCTTTTAGAGTAAAAGTGATAGTTAACTGGAAAAGGCCTAGAAACTTTACTAAAGTTTGAAGCTTTCTAGGAATGGCCAGCTACTATCAATGGTTTGTTTAGGATTTCTCTAAGATAGATGGTTTATTGACCAAGTTAAGTCAGATCAACCGTTTGATTAGAATAAAGATTGTGAGAAAAGCTTACAAGAATTGAAGAATCGATTGACTAATGCTTTAGTTATAGCTCTTCCAAATGGCTTGGAAGACTTTGTGGTGTATACAGACACTTCTAACAAAGGGTTAGGATGTGTACTGATGCAAAAGGGAAATATCATCACTTATGTATCCAGAAAATTGTAACCACATGAGGAGAACTACCCGACGCATGATCTGGAGTTAGCTGTGTCAAAATGGAGGCATTATCTCTACAAAGCCACATTTGAGGCATATACAAACCACAAAACCCTCAAGTGTCTACATTCATAAAAGGATTTGAACATGAGACAATGTAAATAGATGGAGTTTTTGGAAGACTATGACTTCTCCGTCACCTATCATCCCAGTAAAGTGAATGTAGTGGTTGATGCTTTAAGCTTGAGGGAAGGAATGGCTCATCTATTGGGGGTAAAAGCATTAGAAAACCTAAGAACAAGTGCTGTGTTGAGACTAAAACAACAAGCTTGGGTTGTAAGAGTAAAAGTATAGTCTAAATTATATGATGAGATACGACGAACACAAACTAATGATGAATAGATCTTGAAATAGAAAAAAATACTTAGAAGTTCTGAAGAATCTAAGTTCGGTACTGATAACCAAGGTACTCTTCTATTTTGCAAAAGAATATGTATGTCGAAAGAAATAAAAGAGAGGTTATTAGATGAGGCACACAAAACTAGATATATGATATACTTGGGAGGCATAAAGATGTATCAGGATTTGAAGAAACAATTCTATTGGAAAGGAATGAAAAAAAGATGTTTCAGATTATGTGCAAAAATATTTGACCTGCCAACTGGTGAAAGTGAAGCATTAGTGACTATTAGGATTGCAACAACCGCTTCTAATTTCTTATTGTAAATAGGTGTAGGTCACTATAGATTTTGTAACAGGTCTACCAACATGTTGAGGAGGTTATGATAGCATTTAGGTAATAGTAGATTGATTGACCAAGTCTATCATATTTTTGCCAATTTGAATGCAATATAAGGTTGAAAAGTTGGCAAAATTATATGCCAAGGAAATTGTCAGATTACATGGAGTTCTAACTATATTGTATCAGATTAAGACACGAAGTTCACTTCAAGACTATGGAAAGGTCTACAGAAACATTTGGGGACAAAAATGCAGTTTAGTTCCATAGCGCATCCACAAACAGATGGACAATCAGAAAAGGTTATTTGGATCTTAGAAGACACGCTACGAGCTTGTATCTTAGATTGTGGTGAAAGTTAGACCAGACATCTTTCCTCGATTGAATTTACCTATAACAACAGCTATCAGTCTACTATTTAGATGGCACTGTACGAAGTATTACACAACAGGAAATGTCGATCACTGTTACATTAGGATTTGGAAGAGTACAGAAATAGCACTGACAAGTCTTCAAGGACTATAAGGTCTGAACTAATTCAAGAGATTGTTGAAAAGGTATAGATAATTAAGTAGAGGAAGAAAGTTACATAGGATTGACAGAAAAGTTATGCAAATAAATGAAGAAAGGATTTAGAATTTGAAATTGGTAACCAAATATTTCTCAAGGTATCCCCAAGGAAAGGGGTCAGAAGAATTGGAAAAAGTAGAAAGCTTAGTCCGAGATATTTTGGACCCTACGAGATATGCAAAAGAATTGAACCAATAGTTTATCATCTAGTATTGCCCCAAGACCTGGCGGGAAAACATGATGTCTTTCACACACCACAACTCCGAAAGTACTATCTTGATCCTTCTCATGCCATATCACATGAGCACATGCAATTAAAAGGTGATATGATGTATGAAGAACAATCAGTTCGTACCATGGATTGAAAGTTTCAAGAACTTAGGAATTGGAGGATTTCTCAAGTAAAGATGTTGTGGCACAACCATAATATAGAAGACGCAACTTGGGAACAAGAAGATCTTATGCGCCAACAATATCCCGAGCTCTTTCAGTAGTTAGGTGAGAATTTAGGGATCAGATTCTTTTAGGGAGTGGCGATTTCTATAGCACCCCTGGGTATTACATGATTGGTAGAAATTTTATTAATATTATTTTTCTTTTATGAATTTTAAATATTTATCTACTTTTGAAAGTTTTGTGGTCAAATTGCAATTTGACTAAAACCTCATTGAACAACATTTGAAAATTTTATGGGTTAAATTGTGAATATTTTAGGTCAAAGGGGCTAATGTTAGGCACTAACTTAGTCCAAGGGAAATTGAGGTTTTACTACATTCTAGAGAACTCAATTGAAGATTGTAGCAGAGTTTTGCGGATCAAATTCAAATTTTTTGGAAAATGAATATATATATATATCAAAATTTCCCCTAGTTTTCTTCATTTCTTTCACATGCAACCCATCTCCCTCTCCCTCTAGTAGCTCTCTTCGGTGATCGGTGAGACCCTTCAAGCCACATACCAATTTGTTTGTTCCTTTTAGCACAAAGAATGCGTTGGTGATATTTTCTTCCAAAACCTATCGATGGAACCGTTGAAAATTGAGCTAGAAGACACGACCATGGTGGAGGTGGTGGTCACAACATCATCGATCACTAATGTTGCAACCTGGGTGGTGGTTTTGATAAAGTCTATCTCAAGAAGCACGGTGGTGACCTTGAATTGGAGTTTGGCTCGACGATGAAGGCGAAATTGAAGAAAACCTTCACGGCAGCAAGTGGTGGTGCTGGAACTTTGAGATTGAAATTGAAGGCTTTTCTACTGGCAAAGCTCGCAATTGATGTGGGCATTGGGTTTGTGGAGTTAAGGTACATCAATTGGGGGTGGTGGTGACCATTTCCAATAGTGGTGCACAGTAGTAACGCTGAGATAATTTCATCATCTCGTCACGGTGGTCTTGTTGGCAGTTTTGGTTTGTGGAAACTAAGTTCTAATAAGAAGCTTGGTATAATAAAATGGAATTGAACTTTGATATTATTGATAATGTTCTTGAATATATTTTACCCAACTCTTGTATTTATCATACGAATAGAGAATTTGATATAAAATTTGGATATTTATATTATGCATCAATTATTATAACTTAGTAGGCTCAGATTCATATTATTTATGATGACTTTGGGTTAATTAAGTTAATTGAAGGATTAAACCTTAATTTTTTAGATTGAGACCTAAGTGGAAAATTTGATTATTAAAGGTGACTAGACTGCTATTATTAACTTGGCACAATATTACAAGTTAATTTTGTAATTAAGGACCTAATTATATCTCTTTACTGGAACCAATGTGAAACCCATGAATATTTTCGTAATAACTGCATAATCAGCACACCTCGTAATGTTAATGCCGAACAAACCCTAAAATTATCGTATTAATTGAGCAACTATTGATTTTAGACTGTT
Source organism: Jacaranda copaia (assembly GCA_014898725.1). Lineage (NCBI taxonomy): Eukaryota > Viridiplantae > Streptophyta > Magnoliopsida > Lamiales > Bignoniaceae > Jacaranda > Jacaranda copaia. The sequence goes on from JACGDI010005762.1 coordinate 924,740, forward strand.
AATAGTATAATTATAATTATTAGAGTCGAATGAGGATTTTGATAGTAAATTTACTCTTTTGGTTAGGTAACAAAGAATTTGGTTTCGCGAACCAGTAGGTTGGCTATAACTGCATTTTCTAAGGCTACAGAGATGAAGGTATGCTAATTTGGCACTTGCTTACACCTATCTATCATTGTGTTAAACCCCTGAGAGGGTTAAACTGGTTTCTATACTATTACTGCCTCTTGATTATTGAAATTTGTGAATTGCTTGAGATTTTTTTTGTTATCCATTAATTGATGTGTATACCTTATAAGGTTGATTGTGCCTTTGATAAGAGCTTAGCATGTCTATTCTAGCACCCAGAGCTTCCCTTGTCTTGTTTGATATTGATTAGCTTGATTACGTATTGCTTATTTCATGTTCAGTGTTGTTGGCTTGTCTGAGCCTATCTTATACGTTATTGATTCACCTTGTTGGCAGTGTTATACCATTTTATGTTGTTATATGTTGCCTTGTTGGCATATTTGTTTATCTATTATAGCGTTCTATGGCCTTGTTGGCTTATCTGAATCTATTTATAGCACATTGTCTCACCTTGTTGGCAATCTATTAATTAACACTTGATATACATATGGAGATTTGTTAGGCCAAGTGCTTAGCAAGATGTTTGGATATATAGAACACGTCAAGAGGTCTACTTGGGTGTCAGCAATCCGTTGAGTGATCTGCTTAGGTGTCCGTGATGTGCTAGGGGCTCCCCCTGGGCATCAGCAATCCGCATAGGCATCTGCCATGTGCCAAGCTGTCACACTTGGGTAAGTTTAATTGATTGGAATAAAGAGAATCTAATATGCATGTCATATTATGATTTGTTGGAATGCATATATTATTTGGGTCTGCTTTACTTTAACTGTATCCTGATTGTTTGTAATATGAACATGGAGCAATAAGGAATGGGAGATTGCTATTTGTAAACTTGTCAATGCTTGTATCTTGATATGTTCATGTTCTAATTGTTAATTTATGATCTGTTAAGTTATTTCTTCCTCAATAGTTCCCTCCTGATTTATTATTGAGATTATCCCCCACTAAGTCCTTTGAACTTACCCTCCCATATTATTTTGATTTTCCTAGATAGGATTAGGTGATGGACACGGACCTCAGGTTTGGACCGGTGAACATTTTGTAATAGAATAGGTATTTATATGTGTTTGTGGATTCCAGGGGCATTATATTATGACTTAGAGATGTTGTGATATCTTAAGATTGGATTAATGATCTGAGGCATGTATGTGATGTGTTGAATGTTAGGGGATCACTTATGATGTGTATTTAGTATTTTCGTTAGGTTTGTTTAAGTTGAAGTTTGTTACCATCTTAAAGAGTTTTCAAATTTTGCTTATGGGCGTATTGCATGTTTATGGGTTAAGAATTTAAGTTTGAATTAGAGTGACATCTCATTTTAGGAGCTATCCTGAGTGAGGTGCCAAAGATATTGTGGTTTATAAAATAACAATACATTTATCATTTATCAAGAGAGCCTTTTTATCAAGGTAGTTGATATTCTTTAAATCTTGAATCACAATTTCAGGGTCCAAATAGAATTTTTTTTGACAACAATAGCTTGGATCTTGAATGATAAATCCACAAGTCCAATAAGGTACTTCTTTCAATCTTTGAATCATTAATTCACAAGTGCAATAAATCTAAAATTCTATTTCTATTGAATTCCAGTCCCAAGCATAAGTTTCATTCCCTCTTAAATTACAAACAAGCGGCTGCAAAAATTCAAATTTTTTTTACTTTGAATGTCAACAATAGTAGTTCTTTTAAAATTAAATCGCCAATCTATATTCCAGATAATTCAAAATTCTTCTTTGCTCGAGTGCAATCTCAACTATAGTAATTCTTCAAATTGCTAATCACAAATTTGCAACATCTCATAAACTTCTTGTTTATGAAAATTCACCCCGTCAAACCTTAGAAGTACTTCATTTTAGCAAATGCCTTCCATGGTTCTCTTGATTAATAAGAAGGGGTATGGTTAAGTATATCTAAGAAGTTTTTATACGGTCGTACATCTTATAAAATGTATTTATAATTTATAAGATATTAATTTTTTTTTAAATATATTCTCAAATTGATTGAATTAAATAAAATTTGAAACTTAAAAGTATTAGTAATGATAATTTTAAAATTAATATGATTAAAATTAAAAAATTATTAAGATGTTAAAAATAAATTAAAAACTTCTTATTCTTTTTAAAAAGAATTTATAAAAACTTAACATTTTATTTTAAGCAAAAAACTAACCAAACACTTTAACATCATATTAATTGTAATTTATCCCCATGTGTTTTAAAAAATAGTCAATTTACCTTCTTATGAAAAATAAATATTCAAAATATTTTTCTATGTTTTAAAAAATCGTGCACACCACTTCCTCCTTTCCATTTGTTATCTATTTAATATAATTTTAATATGAAAAGACTAGTTTACCCTTAATCATTTAATATATTCTCAATTCAATTTAAATAACCTTTTATTATCATTTTTTTCCTTCTCTTTCATTCCTTTCTTTTCTTTTTGTTTTTCATTTCTCTCTTCTTCCATTATTTCATATATTTCTCACTTTATACACATAAATTTATCATTATTTCTCATTTCTCGTTATTTCATATATTCTTATTTTATAAATATATATAAATTTATTTATAAAATATAAATCACTTTTATTTTTATCTTATCAATTATATTAATCTTACTTTCTATTAATTCATTCTAAATTAAATAAAATTTAAATTTCATAAAAATATATACCATATTTTTAATTGATACTTAAATACATATATAAATTTATCTATAAAATTTAAATAATTTTTATTTATATATGATGCTGCTGAAAGCTGCAAGTAGAGAAAAAGAGAGTTGTACTATGGGTAAATCGACCACGGAGGTCGAGTACTCAGGTCTGTGTATAACTTGGGACTTGAGATCTACAACCACAACACGCGTTAAACTAGCCGAGGTGCCACCGGCTAAGGTACTCCGACACTTAAGTTAGTTCTGATCGAGATGAAGAGACCAAACAGAATACAGAGAATGTAAAGCTTATAGTATATTAGACATTACCTTGAGCGTAGTTGAACCTGAAGTATTTATAACTTTCTGTAGGCATGATTTGACCCTAGTAACCTTATCAGGTGTACTGACTTTTGTCTTTGCCAGGGG
>JACGDI010005762.1:935371-971468 GCA_014898725.1 Jacaranda copaia
AAAGGGAGAAGAAGAAGGTAAGAACCTTTGGATATCCTTCTTCTGTGCCAAGAGGCATTCCAGAATGCACTCTTTACAGAAAACATGACCCTTAAGGCAGGACATGGGCTCTATAAAAGCCTTCAAGCAGAGGCAACACGCGTCAAATGGTTTGATCGAATCTTTGCCCAGCCTCTCCTTCTGCGTGCCGTATCCTAGCTTCCGCTTCTCATCGTACGTGAAGAATGCCAAATCGTTATTGTTCTTCGAGTGTCTTTGAGGCATTTTTTCTCCGTATTCTAATATTAAACAACTCTCAAAATTTGGCAAAATAAATTGAACTCTGGAAAGAGATATATGAGGTACGAAACCCTAGATCTAACTGCTCGGGAAGTTATTGTGGATTTGGGGTTTGTGGTTTTACCAAAGAGGTCTAGGAGATTGGTCTTGTTTTTGCTATTTTCCCTTGTTGAGTAGGAGAGGGGATGATAGCGTAGCAGGCGGTAAATTTACGTTGGGGAAATCCGTGCACGTGTCCTCTGGAAATGGATAGGCTGTCAGCGTCGCAATGTCAGATGTGGAGCATCATTTCGTCCCGGTCAATAGAGGGAGTTTTTCTGCTGCTACGCAGCCTGTGGATTTTGTTTCGCCGAGAGTACGAGAACGGCAAATTTGTCCATCCAGTTATGTGCAACATCACGTTCCTACGCTATTTTGAAATGTCAAAATTAACATTTTGAAAAAGGATAGAGGACGCTATTCAAAGACGAAGAATAAAATTATATTTGATATTCATAAAAAAGGGAATCGCATTTAAACCTTATTTACATTGTTACTTTGATTTTTAAAAAAAATTAAAATATGTTACTATTCTTCGTTTCATTATAAATACATTTTGTAGAGTACAATTTTATTATACATAAAATTTATTAAAAATAAAATATCTTATCAAATTTGATGAAATTGAAAATAGTTTAGAGTGAAAGGGTACTGTTTGGGGTAGATTCTATCTGAAAGGTCGAATAATCCACTCAGTGTTCTTATTGAGGTTTGAGATCTGCAACAATCAATACACATTAAACTAGTCGATGTGCCTCCGATTAAGGCACTCCGACGCTCAAGTCAGTTCTGGTTGAGATGAGTTGATCGAACAGAATATAAAGAGCTTATAGTATTTTTGACATTACCTGAAGTATGGATGGTTATGAGGTATTTATAGTCTTCTCTAGGTGCATGATTTGTTCAAGGTGCCCCTCCCAGGTGAAGTGGGCTTTAGTCCTTACCGGGAGGTTAATAGTCATTCCAGATATCAGTACTGTTCCAGGTGGCACAATCTTCTATTTTTCAGGATAAACAGTACTTCTGATAGGCGCTTCTCTGCCTAAGGTGGTGACAGGATTTGTAGCAGCGACTGTACTGGCAATCACGTGCCATTAATGCGGAGGTATGGTGTCTGACAGACTAATAAATGCGGCATGGATCTGGGTCAGCACCGGAGAAAAAGACCTGAGGTTGACAACGACCGCCGGACCTAGTTGGTCGACCATTTAACTGATCGACCTGATACATGGCAAAATGGGCTAGAATAAGTGACGCGTCCAGTCGAGCCCAGTTAATAATAGTTTACTCAACCAAATAGTTGTTGTCAAATGGGTTAGTTCCAAAACTGATGTTGGGCTTAGTAGGCCTATGTTGGGCTGAATAGAACTAACGTTGGGCTTAGTGGCCCTGTTGGGCTATCCTATATCAAAATTATTAGAGGTTTATTTATTTCCTATTCAAGTGCAATTATCTTCATTCAAATTATTTTACACATAATGTTATACAAAAATATTTCTTTTATACAAAATAATTGAATATATTTTAGCATATTAAATAATAAGGTGCAATTTTATAGTATTGAAACTTATATATAGAGCTAGTTTGGTATGAAATTTTAAAAATGTTAGGTAAATAATTCGGCCCAAGAGTTGAGATAATTGTTAAAAATGCAATCTTATTTTTCAGAGATATAGTAACAAAAATTTCAGGTCTTCTTTATATTTGTTAAAAATACAATCTTATTTTTAATTTTTAATTAAATTTTGGAATTAGTGTTAGTTTGAAATGTATGATAAATTTATGTATTCTAAAAATCTTATAAATATAATTGATCAATAACTAATTAATTAATAGTGATGATGTCTAATTCCATGAGTGGAATTTTTCCTATTAATAGGAGATCTTGATTGACCAAAAGTTGGGTTTAGGGAACAGCTAAAAGTACGAGTTAAATCTTGCAATCAATAAACACACATTAGGCTAATCGAGAAGGTCTTTGATTAAGACTCTCTAATACTTAAGTCAATGAGAGTTCGACCAAAAAGTAATTTAGCAGAGTAACTGCTTAAAAGTAGACAAAGCATACACTTGTCTCTTAAAGAAGGGTATTTATAGTATTTGTTAGAAATTAAAAAGCAGTATTCTCCCTACCATTCGACAATGCTCCTTGCTCCTTTGTAGGGGCATTATGGGTATTTTGGAGTTAGTGGATTGACATTCTTTTTGGCATTATCATCATTAATGTAGAGGTGATAGGCTGATGGTGCCATTAATGTGGATAAGATGGTGATTTGACCACATTAAATACGAATGTGACTAGTGACAGATGCTGTAATTGATATGCCAGTCACCAAGGATGCTGCTACGTGTTTATTTGACCATACTTGGTCAAGAAAGCTAAAACTGTGAGCCCTTGTGAGGTTCTCGTCGACTTTCCTTGAGGTCAACATGTCTTCCTTGAAGTCAGCCTATCTTTCTTGCCCTTGAGCCTCTATAAGGTTCTCATCGACTTTCTTTGAGATTGACATGACTCTCTTGCGGTCGATACTGGGTGTTTGCACTTAAGCTCGCCTGGTTGATTTGGGCTAAATAATGATATTGAATATTGGGTCGATCATAATGGACTCGTCAAATGTAGCCATATCAGGTAGATTTGAAACCAAAGTTCGTCGAAGAATGATAGATGGGTTACCTTTCTCAATGCATTTCTTTAGGAATGAAAGAATTATAAATTTTTAAAATAATAAATTTTCTCATTCTTTATATAAATGTTGGTGTAAATGCAAATTTTTTTTGTCTGTAAAATAAAATTACAAGACAAGAAAATTCATACAAATAAGAATGAAATTAAAATCTATCAATGTGGATTCCATATCTAATCTAACTATATGATTTTTCCTTTCTAAATATGATCTTGAATTTAATGAGCTCAGTGAAGAAAACTTTGAATGTTGTGGATTTTCTAAATTTGATTTGAAGAAAAATAACACCAATATAAGAGTTTCGCATCTTAATCTTGAATCAAATGCCAAAACATATGAACTCTGCAACAAAATGCTTTGAACACCGTGGATCTCGTTAAATTTGTTTTGAGAGAATTGCTAGACTTCTTCAAAGCTCTTTTCACTTGCTAGAATTTGTGTTGTGTATTGAATGAGTTTTAATCACTCCCTTTATATAGATACTTGATGGGAGGCTTCTAGATTGACTTGAACTTCTTTGATGGTTATCTCTCTGATAAGATAATATCATATATCAAGAGATAATATCAAATATTCAGAGATAATATCAAATATCTTTAATTTAATTAGTTCATAGACGTAAACATTTCATTTTTGACACTTATCAATATTTGATTTGAGTATAAAATAAATAATAGAGTATTAATTAAAATTAACTATTTATCTTTTGGAATTAAATTTAATGAATTCCAAGATAAATAAATAAAATTGAATTAATAACTAGCATATTATTTTATACGTGTCACTCTTTGATTGAACAAAATTAATATGTCTACAAATGTCCCTAATTCAAGGCTTGGCGAAAGACATGCCAATCATCCATCAAAGAGGCAAGATTTGAAGTATTTGAGAATTTTTTCTTTTTCTTTCCATTTTTCAAATATGTTTGCAACAATAAATCCTCCAAGCTCTCCTTAAGCTATGGTGTTCAATAAAATGATTAAGTCATAATATAATTCAAAGTAAATATCCTTTTGAAGGGGGTGTCGTACATAATTTATACTCATACTAGCCAGAAGTAACATGCAGTTTAAACTTGTACATCAAGGAGCATATTTAATTTGAATAGACATTTTATACTCATGTTATGGAATTCACTTGAATGTTTTAATTGACAATTTATACTCATGTCGAAGAGTTTACTTGAGTTTAACTTAATAGACAGTTTACACTCTTATCAAGGAGTACATGGGCAGAATTTGAATATTTAAATAATTTACACTCATATCTAGGAGCATTGTTGAAAGTTTAAGCTCGTATCAAGGAACACATGGGGAGATTTTGAATATTTAGATAGTTAAAATTCGTTTATAGAAGCCTTATTGATAGTTTAAACTATTATCGAGTATTTAGAATTTGAAGACTTGAAGATTTAAATCTTTGATTTGAAGACTTAAAAATTTGAGTCTTGGACTTTGAGATTTAGAAACTTGAGCCTTGACTTAAATGCTTGAAGACTTAAGTCATGAATTTGAAGACTTGAAGACATGATCTTGAATTTGGAGACTTAGAGACTTGAATATTTCATTTGGAGATTTAAAAATTTGAGTCTTGAACTTAGGACATTGAACTTTAAACCTTAACTTGAAGTATTGGAGACTTGAGAATTTTAAATAGTTTATGCTCTTAAGAGCATTATTGATAGTTTTTGCTCTTATCAAGCAACATTTGTAATTTGAAATGAAAATTAATTGGACCCAACATCTTCATCATCATCAACATCACTTGAATTTTCTTATTCATCAAAATTCATGCTCAGTTTAATATTATGTGCACAAGTCGCCAAATTTTCAAAAGTTTTTTGGTTTAATTCCTTGAAGTATGTAGCAAAAACTCCAATGCATTCCTTGGATACACATATCAATTGCTGAAACTTCTAATAATTGATCTTTACTATTAAGACTCAAATTTGTCCAGCAATTAATGTAGTCAATGACTAACTCTTCTTTCCACTAGTAAGAGTTGGTGAATTCAATTATATTGACACTCCTTCGAGTGATATAGAAGTGATTGAGGAACTTTTGTTCTAGCTGCTCCCAACTATTGATAGAGCCTGCCTCCAAGTTAACATACCAATGAAAAGCATTGCCCTTTAATGATCAAACAAATTGATTGACCAAATGATCTCCATATGTCCTATTACTAGTCTCAATGAAATGAGCCACATGCTGTTTTAGGTTGCCTTTGCCATCAAATTGCTGAAACTTTGGGGGTTGGTAATCGATAGATATTTTCAAGTTATCAATCCTTTAAGTATATAGCTTGGATTCAAAATTTTTTTTGACCTATTCTACCACCAACTGAGAGTTCATGATAGCAGCCAGGTACTCGACTCCTTAATCGAGTGTTGTCCTCATCCCAGCGAGGAGGGCCTCGTACTCAACCTCGTTATTGGTGATTGCATAGTCAAGTTTGATCACAAAATCATACTCTTTTGCTGTCGGGAAATGGAGGGCCACTTTTGCTCCCCCACCTAATGTGGTTGATGATTCATTAATGTGCAGAGTCCAAACAAGTGGAGTTTCGATGCTCTTTTCAGGGAGATCAACCCACTTGGCAATGAAGTTAACCTAGACCTATACTTCGATGGCCGTTTTAGGTTGAAAAGTGATATCAAATTCTCCTAACTCAATGGCCCATTTTGTTAACCTCCTCGACGTATCTGGCTTCAAGAGTACTTGCTTCAACAACTGGTCTGTCAGTACTATCATTGCATGGGATTGGAAATATGGTCGCAGCTCCTAAGCCATGATGACTAATGCCAGGGCAAACTTCTCGATCTCCAAGTAGTTATTTTTCAATCCTTGGAGTGCTTTACTACAATAGTAAACTGGTTGATGGTTTCTATCTTTGGTCAAGACTAAGATTGAGCTGATCGATGTTTTCGAGATAGCCAAGTTAATATGAAGTACCTCCTCGAGCTCAGGCTTTGCAAGCATAGGGGGCGAGGACAAGTACTGTTTTAATTTGAATAGAGCCTGATCATACTATTTATTTCACTAGAAAGGTAAGCTCTTGTCGGCCAAATGGGTGATGAATCTCCCAAGGGCTATCTCCCTTCCAACCAAGCGTTGTACATCTTTTATTGTTCGAGGTAGGGTAATGTAAAGTATGGCCTGAATTTTTTGTAGATTGTCGTCAATGCCCCTCTAACCGACCATATAACGTAAGAATTTACCTCTTTAAACCCCGAACGTACACTTATTTGGATTTAACTTTAGATCGAATGCTCGCAAAGGTGTGGTTGAGGTCGAGTAAATGGTCCTTGGCCTTCTTTGTTTTGACAATCATGTCATTGATATAAACCTCCATGGACTTACCGGTCTCATTCTTGAACATATAATTGACCAGTCTCTAATAGGTTGCTCTAGTATTTCTGAGTCCAAAGGGCATGACCAAAAAGCAGTAAACTTCATTGGAGACTACAAAAGAGATTTTGTGCCTGTCTTCAGGGGCCATGAATATTTGGTGATACTTTTGGAATACATCCATCATACTTAACAATTTATAACTAGCTATGGAATCTACTAGTAAATCTATTCAAGGTAGGGGGTAAGGATCTTTAGGGCAAACTTTATTTAGATCAGTGAAGTCTTACACATGCGCTATTGTCCCTCCTTATTGGGAACAAGTACAATATTACAAAGCCAATAATAGATATTGAATTTCTATAATATAGCTTGTATTTAAGAGTTTATTGACTTCCTCCTCGATGATTTGGCTCCTCTTGATATTGAAGGTTCTTGTCTTCTACTTGACTAGCTTGTATGAGGGGTCAACATTGAGGTGGTGAATGATCACACTGGGATCGATTCCCTGGATGTCATATGCCTTCCTAACAAAGACATCGATATTTCTCCATAAAAAATCAACCATGAGATATTCTAAGTGAGGGTCCATATTTGTTCTGATCCTGGTGGTCTTGTTAGGTTTCCTAGGCTCTAGCTCAATCGTTTTGAGCTCCTTGACGGGCTCCACTCAAGTGTCTTCCAACTTTCTCTTCTTGTTGGCCTGGCTCTCCTCGCGTTTCACTATAGGGACATCTCCTAAGGTCTTTAGCTATGGTCGAGTCTTTTGCTCGCTCGACTCGACCAAAATAGTGTAACATCGCCAGACTTCCTTGATGTTGCATAGCAGCTCGCCTGTGCTTGCTGGAGTCAGGAATTTAATTTTTATGTGATAAGTTGATACAATGGCTTGAAAATTATTGAGAGCTGATTAATCAATTATGACATTGTAAGCAAATGGGGCATCAATGACCAGATAGTTTATCATTATTGTTCTTCTGTGGGGCACCTTCCCAAATGATATAGAGAGATTGATGGAACCTTTTGAAATGATTTTAGACCCCCCCAAACCTGACCAAAGGAATATGCACAGGCTCGAATATTAGTTGGCCTAAGTTTATCTTTTTTAGTGTTGAAAGAAAGATGATATTAGCAGAGCTACCATTATTGACCAGAACCTTCCTAACTTCAAAGTTGGCAATCTCAATGGAGACGACCATAGGTCAATTAGTTTTATGGTCGATGTTTTTTCCTTCGAGGTGGGCTAGGTCATCATCAGTGAAGGAGATAGGCTCTGCACTAGTGGATAAATGGAACGCTATTTTGATTGGGGAGGCTTTGGTCAACTCTAGCTTCCTCTACGTCTATCTCCTCACTGACTTTGAATCCCCTTTAGTGGACCACCTGCAATCATGTCAATTACTCCTCGAATGGGTGGGCGGTCATCTTAGGTGGGTTTATTTCCTTTATCTTTCCTCCTCAGGCTAATCGACCTTTCTCTATGGGAAGTCTGATTGATTTTGCTCCCTTTAGTTTGTGTATCGTTGGCCATGTATTTCTTGAAATGGTCTTGCCTGATGAGCCTCTCAATTTCATCTTAGAGATTGAAGCAATCATTTGTGTTATGGCCCTTTTATTTGTGAAAGTGACAATATTTCTTTGATTTTTTCATTGCTTCAGTCTCTATCAACTTCCTCGATTTCTTGGGGAGATTGTTATGCTGGATTGCAAATAAGACCTCTCTCCTTGGGATGTTGAGTAGAGTGTAATCATGAAAGCATTTTATTGGAGATCGACAACTATTTCTCTGCCTCTGGTCATCTTTCTCCTTATTCTTTTTTTTCTTGACCTCATGGTTTTCGAAATTCAATCTGTTTATCTCATCTTGGGTCATGGATCTCTCCGCCAACTTGAGCAACTTTTACATTGACCGTGGGCATTCTCACGCCAAAGTATTGGCTTATTCTTTGTGGCGAAGCCGCAAGAACAGCACATCGATCAGGAATTTGATCTTAGGATTACCAATCTTCAGAGATTTCATGTTGAACTTGGTAAAAAGGTGATGGAGGGACTCCCCCTCATTCTGTTTCACGGTGTGGAGGAGCTTTGCCTTTTGTCAATTGGTGAATTGGTGTAGGAACTTATCACAAAGTTAGTCGTAGGAGTATATCGACGAAGGTTCAAGTTTGACAAACCAATCAAGTACTATACCCTGAAAAGAGGTCATCAGCATTTTTGCGTGTATACATTCATTATGTCCATGCAGTTGCATCATATGCTTGAACTACATCAGGTGCTTATTGGGATCAGTTGAGCTATCATACCACGGGAGTCCAATCTGGACCTTCGCGTCAACAGCAATGCGCTCGTTGACAATCTCCTGAATAAATGGTGACCCTCTCTCTCGGTGAGAACTTTGGGGACCTTTTGGGTTGGGCATCCTTTCAATGTTTTTCCTCAAGATCTTGTTAAAGCGTCTATTCAATTGTTGCACTTGGTGGGAAACTTCTTTCCATTCCTCCCGATCTACTTGGGTCATGTTGCAGTTGAGCTGAGCCCTCACATGCTCTGCCCTATCGAGTTCCAGGGCTCGAATAGGTTGGGTCCCGTGATTCGCTAATTCGCCCATTTCTTCACACTGGTCCATTCTTGAACGTTCGACCTTATCACACTACAGGGTTTGATTATGTCGAACGTAATGGTCTATGGAGTTAACATTCTTTTCCCTTAGCTTCAGTCGCCCCCTTTCTCCATGGAAGCACTTAAGACTGGCTTCTCCTTCAGTTGGTGGGTGCTTAGACTCCAGGCAACCGCTATTGTCTTGAGGGGACCTCTCTTCTGGTGGTGGTGATTGCGGGGTTGCACTACTAGCTGGAGCGGGCACAGTTGTATGCCTATTCAATGCTATAGAAAGCTGAGTAGAGATTTGAGTGGAGATTTGTTCACTTATAAACTGCATTAGCTGAGGCATGGTCAGGGTAACAACCTGCTTTGGTGGGGCGCTGAGGTTTGGGGCATGTGATCCTTGTTGAGGCTTGAAGGGGAGGAAAAGAGGCTATCCTTCTATATTCCTCTCTCTCAGATGCGGCTCGCCTAGTGTTTACCATTTTCTTAGTTGCAATCTCAAGTTTCCCATAGAAAGAGCTAAAATGATGAGGTTGAAAGCTATTTTATTGGATTGGGTTATGTTTTGACTAATTCGATCAGGGAGGTCGAATGATCCAACAGTAATATCTTCTTTGGGCTGAGATTTGCAACTACTAGCAAATATCAGACTAGTCAAGGTGCTCCTGGTTAAGGCATTTCAATGCTCAAATTAGTACCGATAAAGTAAGATAATTGAGCAACAGAATAAAAATATATAGTAAAAATGGTATACATAGAGATGGACTGGTAATGGGGTATTTATAGTCTTTTTTAGGTAGATGATATGTCTAAAAAACCCTTATTAAGTGTATGGGGCTTTTGTCCTTGTTTGAGAGTTGTAAGTCATTTCCCAGTCATGTACTATTCCAAGTGGCATCATCTCCTACTTTTTTAGGAGAATAATACTCTAGAGGTGTGCTTCTTGACAAATTTCGTGGCAGAGGCGGTATTATGTGGCATGCACCATTAATGCGGAGGCACACTGACTGTCAAAGCATTGAATGTGGCAGGGATACAATTCGGCGCTGAAGTGAACACTCTAGTCAATGGTGATCGACCATACAAAGTGGTCAACCAGTGAGATAGTTGAATGCACTAGGCGACTTGAAGCCTCTTGTTGGGTAGGTTGGAGAACTATCCGTTCAACCAAGCGGTTGTGGTTGAGTGACTCGGTTTGGAAGTGCAGTTAGACTTCGAATGCTAAGTGGGCTTGGAAGCATTCTCTAGAGTCGATGACTTATTGGATTGGGTCCGTTGAACTATCTCATATTACATTTTTTCATCATTACAAATATATACACATGCTATTATCCATACAATCTATATATACACATTTATAAATAATTTTAAATTATTCATTTTACCCCACAAACCTAGTAAAAAAATTATTAATGTGATATCTTATTTCTCTCAAAACACAAACAAACAAATTATTTTCTCCCAATTTATTCTTTATTTACTGCCTAAAATACGAGCGAACAACCATCAAATTCTTTAATCCCACTTCTCAAAATTCATTCTCCAAAAAATTTAGGAGAATACTCCAATTCACATCCAAACAAAGCCTTTGTCTTCCAAATAAATTTAGAAAACAGAAAAACTGAAAAACTAAAATGGGAGAAAAATAAAAGAAGGTCCTGATTCTTGAGGCAGAAAGTCAACTCGTACACCGTAAACATCTGAATCCCATCACTAACCCTTCTTGTTCGGGTGCGAATTCACACAGTACTTCTTGCTCTGCTGCAGCCCGACGAAACAAAGAAGTTACCAAAATTCACAAACAAAAACAACCAAATCATCAAAACCTCAAATTCATTTGCTAATCACACTGTTCACCCCAAATTCTCAAAACCTATTCCATCTCCACCCAAATTAGACACCACAATTAATACAGTTTCACGGCATGGCATCACCAAACAAACATCAGGCGGAAAACGACCGCCAACCGGCCGCGATTCTCCACCAGCCAGCCTCGCCTCGCTTCCCTTCCGGAACTCCTACAGCAGGCGCTCAACGCAAGATTGCCATCGCCGTTGATCTCAGCGATGAGAGCGCCTTCGCCGTTAAATGGGCTGTCCAAAATTATCTCCGCCCTGGCGACGCTGTCATCCTGCTACACGTACGACCAACCTCCGTCCTATACGGTGCCGATTGGGGTGCTATCGACCTCTCTGTCGACTCCACCGACGAGAAATCGCAGCAGAAACTCGAGGACGATTTTGATAATTTCACCACCAGTAAAGCAAACGACTTGGCGCAGCCCTTGGTGGAGGCGAATATTCCATTCAAGATCCATATTGTGAAGGATCATGATATGAAGGAGAGACTGTGCTTGGAGGTGGAGAGGCTAGGATTGAGTGCGGTGATCATGGGGAGTAGGGGATTTGGAGCGTCCAGGAGGAGTACTAAAGGGAGGTTGGGGAGTGTGAGTGATTATTGTGTGCATCACTGCGTTTGCCCTGTGGTCGTGGTGAGGTTTCCAGATGAGAAGGATGAGGGCTATGCTAATGCTAGGGATTTGGCAAAGGCAGGTGACGACGATGCCTCAGGGCTGCATCCGGTCCCTGAGGAGGACGAGCCGGTGTATCTGGATGCTTCCGATAAGAACTCAGGTACAATACAATTGCCAATGTGTGCGCTAGGATTGCTTGAGATTTTAATTCGTGTTCCTTGATTTGAAATGTTGTGAAATGGATGTGAGGAGTTACTGTTTGGTTTTCCTGGGGTTAGGATGGCATCAAAGTTTGAAACTTTTTTGTAATATTATGCAGATAACGAAGTAAGATTTAAGGGAAAAACTAAGCTTTGTTGGAAGTTTGAATCATTTTACTTTGATATTAATGGTGTTTTTGGCTGAAGAAAAGTATTAGCACTGATGTGTACCAATGGATTTTAGGGAAGATGGGAATATTGTGAATTGCAATTGGAGTTACACACTGTACTTTCCTAGTAGGCTCCTGGACTTTAGTGTCATTTGAGCTCAGTGGAAGTTGAGCTTCACTATACAAACACACAGTTGCAGAAAATTAATAGGGCAAGTGAGTCCAAGTAGAACTAATTTCAAGTTCTCTATTAATATAATTAAAATGATTGGCATAAATCAAGGAGCTTTATGGATATGTGATTAGTACCCAAACAAAATGCTTATATGACACTGCTGCTGGAAGTTGTGCTGATCTCTCCTAAATGTTGCCTGAGCTTATAATCCTCCCTTTTAACACACCCAATAACCTTTATGTTTAACATCTTTTTGCAACATATCAGTTAATGTCTGAATATTAAGAAGAATATATGATGCACGCGTCAATGTGCCGTCCCATGAAAAGCACGTCAATCATAGAAGCTGGATTTGAAAGCTGATCTGCTTCGGACATGCTGTTGCAAAATCACTTGCAATTGATTTATTGCATGTCTCTGTGACCTAATTTTAGGTCAAATCTTGGTGGCTGTAACTTTTTTTTCTTTTCTTTTTACTTTTTTCTTTTTTCTTTTTTCTTTTTTCTTTTTTCTTTTGTATTTTTCTGTTAAAAAATGGCCAATCATCTCATTTTGGGTAACTATTGGAATTTAAATTTCGACTTTTAGGAAATTTAAAAATGAAAATTATGTTAGATTTCCTCTATGCTTTTGGAAATCTACGGCCCGTTTGAATATGTTTTCATATTCATTTTTTGTTTCCATAATTTTCAAAGTTGAAAAGTTAGGTATAATTTTGGAAATAAGGATGAAATTGTATTTGGATATTTTGTTTGAAAGTAATGATGAGGGTAGGTATATAGTTGAAAGTTTAGACGATTTATCTTATTTTAATGTTTAAAAATGTTTATTTTTTAAAACATAAATATGCTTTATTAATTTTAAAATGATAGTAGATACTTTATATCAAATCAAATTTGAATTTGATTGATATGATAATATGATGATTGGTAGGCTTAGGAGAAACTGAAACTGAAAATAAGGAATATTTTTGTGTGAAAATAGTTGATAAGTTTCTGTTTTCAAATGGTAAGAATCTAGAAAATGGGGTTTAAAAATGGAACCAAACAAGCCCTTAGTCTTTTAACTAGTTCTTATTATGTTCCCCTCTTTGGTTAATTGGCTATCGATCTTTCGGGACCCCTCATCTTGAATGCATGAAGCTTGCTCAAGATCTGTAATATTTTGAAATACTCACTGAGCACTGGATCAATAGTTGCTGAGATTCTGATTGCCTAGAGAAAGAGGAAGATATTTACTAATTTACTGCATTAGAGGAAGAAGATCAAAGCACGCAATCTAGGTCACTTTAAGGAAATATGATCATCTGCTGATTAAAGTGGAAAATGATTTTGAGAAAGCAAAATGACGTAAAAAGACACATATAAACCCCAGATTATAAGGCCTTGTTGAACTATGTTGAGTTGAAAGTTCTAAATGCGTGTCTATTGGGGCTGAGCTGTATACTTTGTTATATATGGTCCTTTGTGACATCATTTCCCAAGTTGAGTCAAAGGCATGATTATTGACTTAATGAAGTCTCTGCTTCTGTACATTGCAACAGTAATAGTGGAAACTACCATTGCCTGTTAAAAGAATGGAAACCACAAGTAAAATGCATATTACCCTCAGTGGTTTATCAAAAATGTTGTGCTACATCATATTCTCAGAAAGACAATGTAACATGGGTACTGTGCCATATAATGCATACATGACATTGAACATAGAAGCTATATATGAAAGGTATTCTTCTGCAAGATTCTCTTGAAAATTACTCTGCAAATGCTGGTTTGCCACCTAAAATAGATGTTTTCCTATTGAGATGCTTCGAAAAACTGCTGTACAATTGTGTTTTGCCAATTTATAGCGGTCTTAGTGAACCAGCTTTTCTGTTTAGACCCTCAGTGTTTGTTAGTCCTGCTTGTTTTTGTTTAAGAAAAGAGTACAATCTCATTGCACAAATAGTAGAATTTGGAAGATATGCTGTTCATACGTCTGATTTCCTTCTGTTTTATCTCTTTCTGGTCGTTCATTCTTGATTTACTACTTCTGTGGTTTTTCTAGAATTACAAATTGGTTTCATTTTCTTGGATCTCCTCCCTTTGGTCTCATGAAACTTTTAGAAACCTGCAGGAGGGGAAGATATCATGACAAGTGCCCTTTGACAGAGCAAAGTAGAAGAGAGATCATATAGGAACTTAGAACATAGGTTCAATTGGAATATGTTGAGATGAACTGAAAATCCATTTTTATGTTAATTATAGATCATTTCATCCTCTGGGAATTATTACAGTTCATTTTTCATAGAGATAATGATCATATCTTGGAAGACCCACCTTTTAAGTTTTATCTTCGTGAGGCAATTAATTTTTACTCTTTACGGTACGGCCATGGGGTATTGCTGGTTGCCTTAGAACTTAATTCTGAAACATCCCTCGATTGACTCTTCTAACCCAACCTCTATGTCTGTAATAACGTAAACTAATATCCCTTGTAGTCCCTAACATGTCTATTCTGCACTCTTACATACAGCCTTTATGCTTATCTACAAAATCTCAGTCTGACTTATCTCTAATTCACTTACTCTTCTGACCTTGAGTCACATTCTTAAGAACCTTGTACCATGGGTATTCAAACTACCATAATCCACTACAATTTATTTTTGGTAGTTTGAATTGCTCTGGACTGTAAAAAAATGGTTCTGAAAGGTGGTGGCAGCAAATGTATTGGCTTTTACAAGCAACACCTGATGGGGGAAAATAACATCCAGATAATTACTGATGTTTAAGAGTGTATTTGGCATGGAGGATTAGGGAGGAGTTGGGGAGTGGAGGGATTCAGAGAAGAGTTCAAGTTCTTTAGGAAGTTAGTGGGAGGGGAAGGGAAGGGAAGGAGGAGTGATGAGTCATTCCCTCTCATAGATATAAATCCATTTCCTCCAACTGTG
Organism: Jacaranda copaia; assembly: GCA_014898725.1. Taxonomy (NCBI): domain Eukaryota; kingdom Viridiplantae; phylum Streptophyta; class Magnoliopsida; order Lamiales; family Bignoniaceae; genus Jacaranda; species Jacaranda copaia. The sequence continues at coordinate 950,269 of JACGDI010005762.1, forward strand.
GAGGAGTTGGCTGGGGGATTGGACTTGAATAGCTAAAATGAGCAAAAATATGTTGCTACCAATGAGTGAGTGGACTGTTGAGTGCTGGTGCCCTTACCAGTGTGTCATTACTTCACTGAGCTTGGGTGTGCTTGGGTTGTTTAGTCACCTTTAATTGATTAAACTTTCATTATCTGTCTCTCTGTCTGAAATTTTCTAGATTTGAGTCTTTTATTCATCCTTAAATTTTCTAGATTTGAGTCTTTTATTCATCGTTAATCAGTTTCTGTGGGTATACAATGGGGCCACAACCTTGAATAATCCTGAACTGCTAAAATGTATCCTGCAAATAGTTTTCTATTTTCAGTTGTCACATGGCTATAAAATGTCCTCTATGAGATGATTGAAACTGCTTTATACATTTTATAGGATGCCAATTTCAGTCGCTTATGAACTGCCAAATGACTAATAAATTTTCGCAAGTTCGTGCTGTTGAAGAAATTATGTTCTTGTGACAAGTCTTGCCATGTAGCTCTCGCTTATTGGCTAATAGGCACACATTCATCTGTTCATTTCATTTTTTCTTACTTGTTTTCTGTTGTGCTGGTTTTAACTTTCAAAGGCTACTTCGGGAAGGCATCTAAGTGGATACACATGCTATAAATATATAATTCTTGTGCAATGCCTTCATGCATAATTTGGTTTAAGAACTAATTTATCAACCTCACATACAACGCAGATGTGGAGAAGATTCTTGAGTAGATGATTGGAGAGGGTGGGCTTTCCAGAGACAGTGAAATCATCGTGGATATGTGTTTGTGCCATGTGAGAGATTGTGTGCTTGTTGTCTTGGTCTTTCTTTCTGTCTATGATTTGGCTGCTGTATTTTCACCCCGTGAAGTTTGAATGATCATCAGTGTTGATGAGTTTCTTTCTTTTGTTTTAGATCCCCGAAAACATCACACTGCTTTCTATATGCTTCAAGTTATCGTTCAAACTACTTTGCAAACGCACACTTCCAGTTTTATTGCATCTAATGGAAATGACTAGAAAAGCAGTCTGTCTTTTCTCTGTTTTATGTTTCTCCACACTGGCACCTTGGTAAAATCTCAATCTGGTTAATTTAATTTCTATTTTATTTTGTCTCTTTTGGTTATGCTGTTGGGTGGCACGAGCCAGGCGCTTATGGCTAGATTAGAGAGAGCAATAAGGGGTCACACTCATACCTCCATGGCACATCTGTGTTTAGTAGTGACCAGTTTGTCCGGTCGTGAATGAAAGACTAACGTTGCATTTGATCGATAGATTTGGGCTCTGTCAAACTTGTTTGATTAGGCTTTTTTTTTTTTTAATCATTTAAAATTAATTTTTTTTCAAAAAAAAATAATTTTAAATGATGGATTTCAAATTCTTCAGCTCTTCCCTAAAAAAAAAATTAATTTTAAATGATGGATTTCAAATTCTTCAGCTCTTCCCTCTATATAAAAAAAAAAATAATTTTAAATGATGGATTTCAAATTCTTCAGCTCTTCCCTCTATACATATTTTAAAGTTTGACAAATATGGAGGCTCTTAATAATTCTCCTAAAATGTTCCCAAAAAATTCAAGTATTTTCATACAAACGCAACTTTAAGGGGGAAAAAAATCAAGGGCTGGAAATACCAATCTTTCAAGGAGGTGAGAACGGTTGGTGGAATGATGTTGTGCTTCTATTTACAAAGGAAGAATCTGCAGAAGGATGGATGAGGTTAGGATAAATAGATAGGACATTGATTACGTGTATAATTAGCATTTTATCTATTTTAAGATTGTACATAAGGAGAAAAAGTGTGATTATCCGACTATGTCGTGAAATAAAACAATGGTATGATTATAAAGTTCAATGTTTGTAATGTTGTTGGAATGTTTAAAATAACAAAAATCTTATTGAAATGGGGTAGCCCAACAAATTAAGGCTCATTTAACATGCACAGCTCAACATAACTTCTGAACCCAGTTGGGCCGGACCACTTTACTACAATCATAGGTTAAGGCCCATTTAATATGCATAGCCTAACATCACTTTTGGAGCCAGTTGGCTCGGACCACTCTACCACAATCATAGTTCAAAACTCATTTAACATGCACAGCCTAACGTCACTTTTGGATCCAATTGAGCAGGACCACTCGACCACAATTATTTGGTTGAGTGGACTATTTTTGATCGCATCCAACTAGAGGCTTCAAGCCACTTGGCTTGTTCAACATCTCTCTGGTCGATTACCTTGACCATTATCGGCCAGGCGGCTCATTTCGACGCTGACTTATATCTTGACTGCATTTAATGTTTTGACAACCAGCATACCTCTGTATTAATGGCGCATGCCAGTTGGTATAGTCTCTGCCACCAACCCTGCCATCAACTTTGGTAGGAAGACACCTACCCAAAGTACTGTTCACTCTGGAAAGTAGAATATGATACCACATGAAATAGTATTGGGATCGGGAATGACCATTAACCCCCTGGTGAGGACAAGAGCCCTCCATACCTGATAGGGGCTCCTTTGATATATTACACATTAGAAGAAGGCTATAAATACCTTATTACCAGTTACACTCTAGGTAATGCCAAATACACTATAAGCTTCTAATATGCTGTTCGATTATCTTTTTTCGACTATAACTAACTTAAGCGTTTGAGTGCCTTCGCCAGTGGCACTTCAGCTCGTTGTTGGATCATTCTACCTCTCTGGTCGATTAGTCCAAACACCACATTTTTTCACTATAAACAACTTTCAACCTCATCATTTTTGGTGCCGTTTGTGAGAAAACTTTGAGATTGCAACTAAAAAAATTGTGAATACACGTAGAGCTATATTCGAAAGGGAGGAGAACAGGAGGTCCGCATCTCTACCTCCCCCTCTGCCCCAACAAGGTTCACATGCTCTAGGCCCTAGTGCCCCATAGGAGCAAGTTGTGATATTAACTATGTCCTAATTAATGTAATTAATAAGCGAGCAAATCTCTACTCAAATTTCTATCCAGCTTTTTGACGCATTAAATAGGCACACTATCGTGCTAGCTCCGGCTGGCAGTGCCACCCCATAACTGCATCCATCGGAGGAAAGGTCCCCCAGGGACAACTATAGTTGCCAAAAGTCTAAATGGCCACCAACCAAATGTGAAGCTAGTCTTAGACGCCCCCAGGGAGAGAAGGGGTGACCGGAGCTAAGGGAGAAAATCACTAACTTCGTTGATCACCACGTTCAACCTAATCGAGCCCCGTAATGTGATAGGGTTGAACACTCCAAACATGACCACCACGAGAAAATGGAAGAATCTGTAGACCTCGCAGCCAGACCCATTTGAGCCCTGTAGCCCGATAGGGTCGAGTGCACGAGACCTTGTTTTGATCAAAACGCCACCTAAGCTGATTGGGAGGAGTGGGAAAAGATTTTCCACCAAGTTCAACAATTAAACAGACGTCTCGATAAGATTTTGAGGAGAAATACTGAGAGCACCCAACCTAGAGGGCCTCCAAAGGTCTCATCGAGAGAGAGACTCCCTGTTCATTCAGGAGATTATTGACGAGTGCATTGTTGTCGACGTCAAGGTTCCGATCGAATTGCTGAGATACAATGACTCGACAGATCCCAATGAGCACTTGATGCAGTTCGAGCATATGATGCAGCTGCACGGGCACAGTGAGTATATCCATGCCAAGATGCTGGTGACCACTTTCCAGGGCATTGTGCTTGATTGGTTTGTAAAGATGGAGCCCTCGTCGATATACTCCTATGGTCAGTTTTGTAACAAGTTTTTGCACCAGTTTGCCAGCCGGAGAAAGGTGAAACTCCCCCACACCCATCTCTATATCATCAAGTAAAATGAAAGAGAGTCCTTCCGTGACTTCTTCACAAAGTTCAACACGGATGTCCTCAAAATTGATAACCCCAGGATCGAGTTCTTGATTAATGTGAAGTTCCTGGGGCTTAGACATAAGGAGTGCGCCAATGCATTGGTGCGTGAACGCCTCAGGTCGATGGAGGAACTGCTCGACCTGGCAAAGAGGAACATGACCCAGAAGGAGATGAACAAGCTTAAGTTCAGATCCTCCGAGATACACAAAAAGAAGAAGTAGAGAGACGATAAAAAATACAGAGAAAGAGGTTGATCTCCAATAAAACATTTCCACGACAACACACCGTTAAACATTCTAAGGAGAGATATCCTGTATGCCATTCAACATAATAATCTCCTCAAAAAATTGAGGAAACTGACGGAGATTGAAGCGATGAAAAAATTGAAGAAGTATTGCTATTTCCACAAACAAAAAGAGTATGACATTGGCAAACTTCAACCTTTAAGACGAGATTGAGAGGCTCATTAGATAGGGCCATCTAAAAAATATATAGCTGTGGATATGCAGGTCGAAGGGGATAAAATCGATTGAACTCCCTATAGAGAAAGGTCGATTAGCCCTAGGAGAGAGGAGGATAAGGGAAAGAAACCCATCTATGAGGATCGCCCGCCCATTTGAGGAGTGATTGATATGATCATGGGAGGTTCCACTGGGGGGGGCTCAAAGTCAGCCAAAAGGCAAACTCAGAGGAGGCTGGAGTCGACCAAAGCCTTGCCTGTCGAAACAACATTCCACTTATCAACGAGCATAGAGCCCATTTCATTCATTAATAGTGACTTAGCCTACCTCAAGGAAAAGAATATCAACCATAAAGCTGATTGTTCTATGGTAGTCTCTGTTGAGATTGCCAACTTCGAAGTGTGGAAGGTCTTAGTCAATAATGGCAGCTCAGCCAACATTATTTTCCTCTCCATCCTCAAAAGAATGAACATGGGCCAACTGAAGTTCGAGCCTGTGCGAACCTCTTTGGTCGGATTTGAGGGGTCAAAAATCATTTCAGAGGGATCCATCAACCTATAGACGTCATTTGGGAAGGCACCCCCAAAGACGGATATTGATGGTTAATTATCTGGTGGTTGATGCCCCATTTGCTTACAATGTTATAATTAGTTGACTAGCCCTCAATGATTTTCCTGCCATCATGTCGACTTATCATATAAAGATCAAATTTTTGACCTCAGAGGGCACAGGAAAATTTTTGTGCAACATCAAGGAGGCATGGAGGTGTTATAACATCTCAGTTGAGTCAAGCGAGCAAAAAACTCGATCACAATTGAAAACTTTAGGGAACGCCTCTGTAGTGGAACCCAAGGAGACCCAAGCCAATAAAAAGAGAAAGTTGGAGGATACCTGAGTGGAGCCTGTGGGGAAATTTAAAACTATCGAGCTGGAGAAAAGAAACCTCAACAAGACAACTTGCATCGGGACAGACATGGGCCCCTACCTGGAATGCCTTATGGTCGATTTCCTCAAAAAGAACATTGATGTCTTTGCATGAAAAGCATTTAACCTCCAAGGAATTAACCCCAACGTGATCATACATTGCCTTAACGTTGACCCCTAGTATAAATTGATCAGAAAGAAGACGAGGATGTTCAATGCCGAGAGGACTTAGATCATCAAAGAAGAGGTTAGAAAACTCCTAGATGCAGGTTATATTGTAGAAATTCAATATCCTTCTTGATTTTGTAATGTTGTACTTGTCCCAAAAAATGAGGGACAATGGCGAATGTGTAACGATTTTACAGATTTAAATAAAGCATGTCCTAAAGATTTTTACCCCCTGTCTTGAATAGATTTATTAGTTAACTCAACTGTTGGTTATGAGTTGTTGAGCATGATGGATATGTTTCAAGGCTACCATCAAATTTTCATGGCTCTCAAGGATAGGGATAAAACTTTTTTTATTGTTCCCAATGGGGTCTATTGCTTTTTGGTCATGCCTTTTGGACTAAAAAATGCTGGAGTAACTTATCAAAGACTGGTCAACTTTATGTTCAAAAATAAAATCGGCAAGTTGATAGAGGTGTTCGTTAACGACATGATTGTAAAGATGGAAAAGGCTTAAGACCACTTGCTTGACCTCAATCATACTTTAAGAGCATTTGGTCTGAAGCTAAATTCGAACAAGTGTACATTCAGGGTCCGCGGAGGTAAATTTCTAGGCTATATGCTCAATCATGGGGTATTGAGGCCAACCCACAAAAAATTTAGGTTGTTCTCGATATCACTCCTCCATAAACATCATAGATGTCTAGAGGCTAGTTGAAAGGATTATTGCCTTTGGCAGATTCATTGCAAGATTGGTAGATAAAAGTTTACCTTTCTTCAAAATTCTCAGAAATGTCAAGAAGTCAGGCTTTTAGTGGAGTGAACAATGTGATCAGGCGCTGATCGAGTTGAAGCAGTACTTGTCCTCGCCCTCTATGCTCACAAAACCCGAATTAGGAGAGGTATTTCAGATCTACTTGGCGATCTCTGAAGCATTGATTAACTCGATCTTGGTCCCAACCAGAGAAGGCAGCCATCGACAAGTCTATTATTACAGTAAGTCACTCTAGGGACCAGAGCATAATTACTTAGAGATTGAGAAATTTGCCTTGACACTGGTCACCGCGGCTCAAAAGCTGCATCCATACTTCTAGTCCTATGCCATTATAGTGCTGATCAATTAGTTGCTAAAATAAGTGTTGTCGAAACCTGACACATTTGAAAGGCTGACCAAATGAACCATCGAACTGCAAGAATTTGACATTACCTTCCAGCTGAGAACAATCATTAAAGCACAATTTATATCCTATTTCGCCGCCGAGCGAGTTGACTTACCCAAGGAGAATTGTGACGCCTCTCTTGTTTAGACTTTGTACGTCAATAGATTGTCGATCACATTTGGAGGAGGATGAGGAGGAGTAGGAGTAGGAGTAGCTCTTCGATCCCCAGCAGCTGAGAAATATGATTTTACAATAAAATTAGACTATTCAGTCACGAATAATGAGGTAGAATATGAGGCCTTCCTCATTGGAACGAGGATGGTACTCGATCAGGGTGTCAAATACTAGTTGCAACTATAGATTCTCAGCTAGTGGCTGAACAGGTCGATGAAAATTTTGAAGCTAAGGACTTGATGATGAGCTGGTACTTGGCGGAGGTTAGAAAATTACATCAGTTATTCAAAAGGTTCACCCTCAGCCAAGTATCTCGATCTAAGAATGAGTAGGTGGATGCCTTATCAAAATTTGCAAGCTCGATCAGGGGCATGAGAGATAGAAAAATAACATTTTTGGTTGTGGATAGGCCATCGATCGGACCATTTGAGAAGAATCTAGTAGCAAGAATTGAAGAGACAGTTCTTTCTTGGCAAGATCTAATCAAACTCTACTTGAGTCAAGGTACAGTCCTCGAGGACAGGAATGAGGCTTAGCGCCTTTGAGGATATGCTGTTAAGTTTGCGCTTGATGAGTATAGTCAATTGTATAAGATGTCGATCTCTAAACCCCCCATAAGGTGCTTGGATCCCGATTAGGCTCTTGAAGTATTGCAGGATATCCATGCAAGCATGTATGGCAACCACTCTAGGGGAAGATCCTTTACACACAAAGTAATCAGGTATGGATGCTTTTGGCCGATACTATTGAAGGACTCAGTGAATTTTGCTTGAAAATGTACATCATGCCAAGTTCATTCAAACCTGCCACATCAACTTGCTGCGCCCATGGTCAATGCCTAAATTTCTTGGCCGTTTGACCAATGGGAGATTGACACTTTGGGTTCACCATCGAGGTCAACAGGCCAACAAAAATTCATTATCGTAGCGGTTGAGTACTTTACCAAATGGGTCAAGGCTGAGGTTATTCCTAATATAACAGATGCAACCATTTAGAGTTTCATATGAAAGAACATCATTTGCCATTTTGGTCTACCTAAGGTCCTTATTTCAGATAATGGGATTTAGTTTCAAAGTAGCAGCACCAGAGGTTAGTGCGAAGCCTTGGAGATCACCCAGCACTTTACTTCAGTGGGCAATCCTCAATCGAACGGCTAGACGGAGGTAACAAATAGAAAGATTCTCGATCATCTAAAAGCTAAGATACATGATACTGGCTCGAACTAGACAAATGACCTCCCCAGAGTGCTATGGGTGTACAGGATAACTCTCCAAACAGTTACAAGTCATAGCCCTTACAATCTGATTTAAGGGTTTGAGGTAGTCATCCCCTCTGAGCTTATTCAACACACGACTCGAGTCATTCATTTCCACCCACTCAGAAATACATTAGAAAGAAAGCTCGACCTGGAGACTATCAATGAGCACAGACAGGAAGCAGCAACACTATGCAATGCTACAAGTCAAGAATGGCGGAGAACTATAACAAAAAGGGTCAAGCCGCATTACTTTAAGATTAGAGACCTTGTTCTCAAAAAGGTAGAAGTCTCTGAGAATGTTGGCAAGTTCGACCCAAAATGAGAAGGACCTTATACCATTGTCAAAGTGTTAAAGCATAATGCCTACAGATTTGCTAATATGGATGGGGATGAACTCCCTTACCTATGGAACACCATCAACTTGAGAAAATTTCACATCTAAAAATTGTATTGTAATGGTCCCCATATTTTGAGATATGAATAAAGTTTCAGCAACACTGTCATCATTGGTCTGCATTTCATAGCCGTATCTACTTTGCATCCACTCAAGTTCCTAGTCAATCACGTAGTTAATAAAAAAGCAGCCCCACCCTACCGCTCAAGTGCCTAGTCAACCACATAGTCGATGAATAAGTAGCCCCACATTGCCACTCAACATCCTAGTTGATCCCGTAGTCGATGAATAAGAAGCTCTACTTACCACTCAAAATCCTAGTCGACCTGTAGTCGATAAATAAACAGCCTCATGTTGCTAATCTTGCGTCGACCTTGTAGTCGACAAAATAGTAGCTTTGCGCTGCCCAATCAATTTAGAGTCTACCCCACAATTATAGACCAAAATAGCTACATGCTACAAACTGGGCTTTTTAGCCAAAACTATATAATCGATCCCATAGTCGATCAGCAAGTTGACCATACAACAATGAGAATCAACTACACAGTTATGGAAAAACAAACTAATAAATACGCATTGGCAAAACCATGCATCTGTCTACATTAAGTAAAATCGACGATAGCGTTGTTAGATTTTCTTGATAATGGTCTTGATAATTGACTACATTATCAACTATTCCCCATACTATTGCAATAGTAAAGTTGCATTCGACAAGAGGCATGAAACTTATTTCATTCGACAAAATAGATGAAGGAAAAGATTTTTCATTCGTTCATTGAAAAGTTTATTACAATTCTATTAAAAAAAATGGAAGAAGCAAAAAAATAAAAGTAGGAAGCCCCAAAATCAACTTTGGCTGGACACGGCATAGTCACCTTCTGGCCAATTTAAGTCGAGCTCTAGCAACGCGGACACTAGTGGCACAACAGCTTGGGGTGGTCGAGAAGGTCTCGTGACGTCACTCATAAAATTAGTCGAGCGTAGCATATACTACGCCATGTTAACCTGTTCCTCCCTCAGCTGGACAATAAGGTCTTCTGCGAAAGCGAACTCATTTGCCAACTCCTCTAGCCCCGTATCGACCTCAACCTTCTTTTGTTGAGCTTTGATCATGGGCTCAATAGGGGCATTGGTCGCGGTATCCTTTTCCCCGGCCTCATTGACCCCGCCTTACTTGGATTTGAGGTAAGGCTGCAGATTGTCATTGAGCGCATGATTTATTTTACTCTTGTCGTCGAGCTGAAAAGTGTAACCTAAGCACTCGAGCTGTTTTGCTGCTTTATGGAATGCTTCGCGAGTATCATCAAGTGACATAATCATGCTTGCATCCTGAAAGGCCAAGCTCAAGATGAACTGCTCCACTGCCTCCCGTCGCATGGTAGGGAGATGTCAACTCAAAGCCTTCTGTACCTCATCGATTACCTCCACTCGACTAGCCACTCGATCTGATGAGTAGCTCACTTGTAAGTTCAAGTGAGCCTTTTTAATTATTGTGTCTATCTGGCTCTTCTCCTCGATAGCCTGAACAAGCTGCTGATCTTTGGAGTTCAGTTGCTATTTGAGCTTTGTCACCTGTTTGGTCAGCTGGTCGACTTGAAGTTGGGAAGACTTGAGCTGAACCTTAAAGGTTTCCACATCCCCTTTCCTTTGTTGCTTCTCCCGGCCCACCAAGGCTAGTTCTGACCGCTGAAAGAGGTTGTATCCCAGTTGGCCCACCTACAACATAAGGGTCTCAGGGTATAGTTCAACTATTGAAAAGTAATTCGACCAGAAGTCATCGACCTCAAACTAACCAGATTGCAGTGGTATGCTAAAGCCTTAAGAGCCTCGACTTGACTCAAGCCCATTAGTTTATGCTAATCCATAGAGTTCAGCCTATTTACCATCCATTTGAAGGCGCCAACACCAGTTATCCCCTCTTGAAGGATGGAGGTCAAGTTGGTTACCTCCATGTTGGGGTCAGCTGAGGGCGTTGGAACAGCACTCCATCATCGTATTTTTCAAATAGGTTGTAGCTTGTCACTGTCTTCTGCTTCCCCTTATCGCCCGTTGTTCTCTTGGATGTCGAGCCTTCATGCTTAGTCAATTGTCTTTTGCCTCAACCCACAGGGCTGCTTCAAATGGGCTCTTCTGGTCGAGCCGATTGGGTCTTAGGTGCTTATTTGATTTGGGGCACCACAAAAGTGAAGGTCGATTGAGTTGAAGCGGCTAGCTTTGCATTAGGGGCCTCTCGTCGAGCAACAATCACTCAATGGAGTTCTTTATTCCTCAAGACCTTAGCTTGAGCTTCTGCTCGACTTCTAGCCATTATCTCTTCTCGGTCTGTCTACAAAGATAAAATAAAAGACACCAAAATCAAGTAGAAAGAAAAAAAATCACAAGTTAATACAGTCGACAAAAATCTCTACTTAGTTGATTGCCTGCGGGTAGGTTGAGCTCAGCTGACGATAAGCCAGCCAACACTAGACACCTTTTTTCGGTCAAAACTGAGGCCTTCATATGCCCAAATTCGACCAGATCCCTGATGAAGGTGTTCAGTCAACTAGGTATCTGATTTCTCGGTATCTCTATAGGCCCCCTCCACCACCCCATTGAAATATTAAAATCCCCAGCCCCCGAACATAAAATAAGTATTTTTTCCACTTTTGGCCATACGAGGAAGAAGGGGATACTAAGAACTTTCAACGTAGGTGCACCATTAGGTAATAGAAGTCAGACTCTTCTGTGTTGCTTGACTTTTGGGACATTGGTAAATGAAACAGGTTGGAAAAGTTAGCAAAAGATGCTGGCTGGTCGAATAAATACATCAACATAGCAAAGTTATAAAGGGTAGCGAAATAGTTGGGGAGTAGTTGGGTTATGCAGACCTTTAAACCCACCAGGAGGTCGACTATTTCTTGGGCTAGAGAAAACCTAAGGCTACACCTCAATCCCTCCTCGAACACCGTGATGCATCCCTTAGGAGGTCAATGCATCCTATCTTGAGCCCTGGCACTAAAAGCTCATATTCTTCAGTGATATGGTATATCTCCCTAATTCACACTAGTTTTGTTGGGGATATTTTGGAAACTATTTCAGTATAGTGGTCTAGCATGAATAACCGACCACGAGACACAGGTGCTTTGTTGGGACCAGCCTTACCCCCAAAGACAGCACTCTCAGTGCTCGAGCTGTTGCTTAAAGAGCTATCAGGACTACTCTCATGCATACTCTTTGATGCATTCTCAACCCCAGTTTTCCCCTAGAATGATACACCCTTGGACCTAGTATTTTCGCTATTTGAGGTACTAGACATCTTCGCAAAGAAAAAAATGAGAAAAAAGATCAAACAGGTAGAAGAACTCACGGCAGATATCCTAAAAACTCTAAGCGCGTGAAGGATTTAGAGAGCTTGACAGGCAAGAATTCAACCATAGATGATTTCAACAAAAGTGTAAATGGATATATCCACCCCTTATATTTATAGAAATTTGGATGCGGGAACCCAAGCGACAGCAATAATTACACTATTTCCCTTAGCGCTTTGTATTTTGTGATGTAATCGGCGCATTAAATATGTAAAAAGCATCAAAAACCTTGGTCGAGAATTCAAAAATCTAGGTTGAATATTCAAAAACCTTGATTGAATGGACAAAACCCTGGTTGAATGCGCATAACTACCACAAAATAGTCGTAACTGCCAAAATCGTCATTCAGTTATCTACTCCCTACTCTTACTCGTCGATAAGCTCAATCAAGATTATAAGTGAGGGGACTCATGATATGGGGTAGCCCAATAAGCCCAGACCCATTTAACATGCACAGTCCAATGTCATTTTTAGATCCAGCTGGGCTGAACTACTGAACCACAATCATCTGGTCGAGCAGACTGTTCTCAACCGCATCCAACTGGAAGCTCCAAGCTACTTGGCTTGTTCAACTATCTCTCTGGTCGATCGGCCCGACCATTATCGATCAAATGGCTCACTCTAGTGCTGACTCATATCTTGATCGCATTTAATGTTCTGACAACCAGTATGCCTCTGCATTAAGGGCGCGTGCTAGCCGGTACAGTCTCTGCCACCAACTTTGGCAGGAAAATGCCTACCCAAAGTACTGTTCACCCTAAAAAGTAGAAAATGATACCACTTGAAATAGTACTAGGATCGGGAATGACTATTAACCCCTTGACAACGACAAGAGCCTTAAACCTAATAGGGGCACCTTTGACATATTACATACTAGGAGAAGGCTATAAATACTTTATTGTCAGTTACACTTCAAGTAATGTCAAATACACTATAAGCTTCTAATATTCTGTTCAATTATCTTCCTTCGACCAGAACTAACTTGAGTGTTGGAGTGCCTTTGCTGGGGGCACCTCGACTAATATAACATTTGCTGTTGTTGTAGATCTCAAACTTTGAGAAATATTACTATTAGATCATTCGACCTCCCTAATCGAATTAGCCCAAACACCACAATTTTCACTATAAAAACTTTCGACCTTATCAATTATTAACAAAAAATATTATTGCCAAGGATAATCCATGCACTTTTTTAGTGGGTCGGGTATGATCCTAAGAATTCATATTCGAATTGAAAAAATCCCAACCATTGAGGCATGCCATGTGGATGCTCAGAATATTGCCACATTACCTAAAAAATTATTGTTGAATGTCAACAATATCTTTGGGGTACTACATTTGAGAGGTATCTTCATTTCATCGTCTTTACTCTTTATCATCTCATAGTTATATTTTTATATTTCTTTTCCTTCATGTATCTTATTATGATTTCACCATCTGACTTCAGCATTGGAGAATTTTTTGTTGAGGCCTTTTCCAGCGGACCTGCTACCTTGCAGTGATTCCAATCTTCAAAATCAGGTGCTGTCAATTCGAAGCCCCAACATAATCCCGTAGCACATTCGAAAGAACAATCTTATGGTTCTACCCATTCAAGAGGTATAAAATAAGTTGAATTTCAATGGTTAGGAAAGTAGTGGGCTTTTAGAATCTCTATTTGCGGAAGTGCTCAAATTTTCTGTGCACTAGTTTAGGTGCAAGATAGAAAAAAGCACAGATGCTTATCAAAATAAGACCAAGCAAGAATAATCAACAGAAGTAGAAACTTAAAAATCGCGTCAGAATTTGATCGATGGCACCCAAAAAAAAAAAAAAAAAAAGAGAGAGAAAGCAATGAGAACCATGAAATTGAAAATATCAATGGGACATTTTTTGAGTGTCACCTGTGACCTGATTAGTGCGCACTAGAATTACGTTGGACAAAAGAAATTGGGACAGCAATCTGCCTTGCATAGACAAATATTACTGATAAAGTTACAAATTAGATAATCACAAGAGAATGTAATCATTCGTATTTTCTATGTGGATTCTACCTACGGTTTCATATACCCTTTATACTTTTAAGTGTCCTATGTGTCTAGCCAGTATGTATTAGATGACAAAGATTTTTGTGAGATAAAATCATGCAGTCTAAAATAAGAAATTAAGAATTTGTAAAGTAATTCCTAATTTTATGATAAGATCTGATTATATTCATATTGGAAAGGTCGAAATTTTGATATGGACTATAGGTTGTTTCCCTCCTATATTTCATTATTTCAAAGTCTACTAAAGGAATAATACCTTGACTATGTTAGGTTGCAATGTTTATTGTCACTAAAATTTTCTTGTTGAGGATCCCAATTTATTTCTTAAGATTTTACAAACTTGTTTAGTATTTCACAATATGAAGGAAGAATAAATAAAACACTGAGATTCTCATACATGTAGCAAGATGTGATGGTGGTACTTATCAACTTGAATTAGTTTGCGGACAAAAATTATTGCTTCTATCAAGAAGGGCAACGGTATTTGCTAAATTGCTAATATCAAAAAGATGGAGAGAAAGAGAATCCACAGACACAAAAAACAAAGACTAAGGCCACAGTAAAATACCAAACCTTAATAGCGAAGTGATTTCCAAATAATGCATCATGGCCGTTAACCACACACAAGTCCACTCTATCTTTTGGCGTTTGGTCCACCACAATATTTTTGAACAAAATCTATTGCTTTTCTTGATTCTCATTCTCCAAGGGGGCATACATTTATGGGCAGTATTATTGGGTTCACTCCCAGCACTCAATCTTCGTTACATCATTACCCAAAATTACGTTATTAAATTGCAATCAACTTGTTAATTGTATAATATTAATGGTGCTTATTTCATACATGGGTCTTGTGTTAGGCACATGGACTTGTCGGGATTACACATTTTTTTCTCCATTCTCCATAAATCCTGTCAAGGTCAATCCATACGTGGGATAGCAAATAATTAGTCTTCTTGTGCTCACATAAGCCTCCACAGGTTGTTGACTTGAGATGGGTTGTACTAGTACTAGTTTGATAGGCAAATTTTTAAGTGTAATACCGCAACCCACACCGGAAAGAGGTGGGATTGTCCAAGAAAGGCACAAAAGAAGAGGGTTCTTTTATGGTACAACAATCCCAATAATTTAGGTTTAAGTGGAGACATATTAATTTCCTACTTATGTATCTATTCTGACAAGATATTACGTTTAAATAATACTCCAAGAGTGAAAAAATAAGTGGATTCAGCATGTTAAGCCCAACTGAGGTCCACCAAAGATATAATCAATACAAATACCATATTTCAAAGCCATAAATGTATTTAAGCAATCATTTGCAAACTCAAATTTTGATTCTATGCAAGTGTGTTTTAGAGGTAGAAGCCCAATTCATTTTATTAATTTACGGAAACGACTTTAACTTCCTTTTTATGCAGCATCACTTTATAATCCCTAAGTTGCTTAAATTGTACAGCAAAGAAATCAAAGGAGGTGTGTTTCTCATAATACATGTATGTCATCCTGAGCTGGTTTCTTAGATCCAGATATTAATTTGTCTCGTTAAGCATGTTTAGAACTGGTTAAGTGGTAAGTACCTGCAGACAAGTAGTACAAAAAACTATGGACACGTGTAGGATGAGAAATCCAGCTCCAAGACCTTGTTGTCCGAATTGAAATCAGCAGTCCAGGTTCATGCACATTTCTAACCCCAATTGGCATGACAGGTTTGACGTTGAGGTCTAAGTATTTTATTAATGACCATCCAAAATTTCTTGCCATCCACATTTTATATATGCTATATGTCCTACTTCTTTATTATTACAGCATCTTTGAATCCATGTGGATTTTCCTTCTTTTTTGTTTTTCTCAAAGAAAAAACCCGGACAAGAGCGTAGTTTGACAGTGATTTTTAGCGTCCCATGTCATTCTTTGGGTCAACATATGAGGATGGAATTTGGAATTTGTCGACTTAGAGATTCTTATTGGTTGCTATCAGCTCATAAAGGCTTAAGGACAGAAAAAAATTTGAGTCACAAATGAAAGCATGGTAGATATTATGTTAATTATAGATTTCCAATGCTTGGATTTCATACGAAATTTGTAAAATTGTCGGCTTGACGAATTCTTGCGATCTCTATTTGGAGTTTTAGTTTGTGTTTGTCAAGTAAACCCAAGTCTTCATATACATTTTAGAGAATTTTCCATTCACAAGCACTACTCTCCTACAACTTCCATGTGTATCATCAGTAAACAAAATATCTTTGCAACTTATGGCCACTATGCATAAGAACCACTTATATAAGTCAACCATTGTCTTAACTTGTGTCCCAAGTGAGCAGCATGGCAGTTGCCGATTCATTTACGGGTCGACAATCAAGCTTGATTGCAATTTGAGTAAAACATCCGTTAATCAAATCAATTGATTACCCCGCAGTTGGTAGGTGCCTTTGTCTTTACTAAGTTCTTTCGTGAAGAACAGTGCAACATAACAAGTGGGAATTATGAAAGCATGTGACTGGAAAATTTGAACATCAACAGATACATTAAACATGAAATTCAAATGTTCTATCGAGTACAAACTGAAACTGGTGGCAGTACTAAGTATTGTCTTACAATGTAATCTTAACATGATTAGGCCACCTCGTACGCCCCATCAAGCTGTTTTCTGCAACATTTTTTACTATCGCCATGACCATGATCTGATATTTTGAGTACCATTCTTCTCTTCTGGCCTTTCGGTGCCCTGAGCGATGGAGAAAAACTTGAAATTTATTAAGGCAACTGGAGGATTTCTCGGAAGAAAAGAGTAGAACAGAGGAAGAAAGAACATACATTATAAGAAAACCTGGCACCCTCAAGTGATGTTGTAGCATTAGAAAACCCGAAACTTGAGCTGGAAAGGCCATCCCTTCTACTGGAAGACTCTTCTCTGCGGGAAGAAGTCGAAGCCAAAGACGGAGACAGAGACAAAGGGACAACTTGATTTTCACCATCATCACCATTTTCCTCTTCCTCCTCCTCCTCCTCCTCCTCCTCCTCCTCCTCATCGTCTTCGTCATTTTGCTCCTGCTCATCATCACCATCGTCATCTTCTGTTTTCCCATTTCCAGGATCACGATTGCGATGTATATTCTGGTCTTTTCCATTAACACATGCCTCGCAGACAGAAATCGTCGGGCTTAGCTTCGGGCCTGAGCCCGTCCATGGGGTTGGAGACTGGCAGGCATGGCAAAGAAGAGTTCTTATGTGTTTGGAGACCAGAAAATTTGCAGTGTGAACCCTGGAATCACAATCCCAGCACAAGCATGCCTGATCGGAATCGCAATACATTCTTGCAATCTTCTTGCACAGCTCGCATTTCTTCATTTTTTTCTCCTGTTTCTTATTTGTGCCCCAAAACTCTTTTTAAATAATGGGTTTCTCCTAATGGATGGGGTACTATGTTTGAGTCCTGTTAGGTCCTGTTTTATAGTGTACTGGAACCCTGGTATTCCGGCTGAAACAGAGGAAATGAATTAAAAAATCAGGTGACTGGACTGGAATCGAAAAACAGGGGAATAGGGTGCAAGTTGCAAATTGCTGGGTGTTACGTTTATTAGGCTTCTTATATTGAGTTTATGCCGTGGCAAGTTGAACTCAAATCGCTTTCTTTTCGTGAGGGATTTGCAAGAAACAAATCTTTAGACATAGAGTCCCCCACCTTGTTTATATGGAAAGAGTGGGTTCTAGGATAAATATGGTCTTTTTTCTTATTCTTCTTTTGTTCCTTTGTGAAGGGCGTCAGACACGATCTTAATTGAGATATTGAGATCATCTAAGTAATTGAGGATTGACCAGTAAAATTAGCATATTAAGATCACTACTAAAGTAGAGTTCTTCAAGTGAGGGGTTAAATTGATCATATAAATATGATGGTAATTAATCACAAGAAAAAAATATTATCTAAATAAATTTTTTTTCTTTACGTAATTCAAGACTTTGTTTGTCTTCATGTTGGGGATTTTTAACTTGAACTCAACTGGCTATCCCTGTTCTTATAGATTTCCTCAATGACCCAGCACCAATCACGGCCCTTCCCTTCTTTGATCCTAAAAAACCCCTTGTCACTTTATTTTTCTACATTCCAGCAATTTAGCTATAAGTATTAAGTAAAAATACATATTCAGTAATAGACGCTCTTGACATCATGCATCAAAAGACTTTGAATAACATTTTCATATATGACTTCGATTACAATAGTATTGATATAAAAAATTCATTATTTGTTACATTTTAAAATTGTGAATTGAATAATAGTTTAACAAAAATATAGCAACTAATCGAACTAACATGGCAACATTTTTAGGAAATAAGGTATATGAATTAATGTCTTCATTTTTGGTTTGTGTTTTTCTGTAGATGATGTGTCTTTGACAAATTTTGCTGAACAACTACAACAGATCAAACAAATAAGTTCAAAGATAAAAACAAAGCGGAGGGGTATAATCAAGTCCTTGTCCGTTGCAAAAGGAGTGGGATTAGTGGACCTTTGATGGGGTTGTGTTTTCTGTTTTGGGCCCACTTATATTTAATAATTGTTTGGTTATTTTTTATTACGAATTTGAAAAGGATGACCCAATCCTAGTCGGCCAGGAAACCCATCCGTCAATCCCAGCCCGCAAGGATTGGCTGCCTTTATTTTTCATCAAACATTTCTTGAAAGTGGATAAAGAATTTGGTTTCTGGCACAAGTTCATGTAGGTAAAATAGTATTTCACAAAACTGTGATAACATTTGCAGTCATGCCCATGCTTTTATCTAGACCACAACATATAATTTGATGACAAAGGAAATAACATCCAACCTTGCTGATGATAAGTTGGGTGGATATGTCATTTCACAGAAGAACGCAATCCCAAGGCATTGTGATAGGGATTAATGTGCAAAACCAGATGGAAATACCACTAAATTTGCCGAGTACGGCTGTTGTGCGCCCAAAGCTCATCTATCCTATAACCATGTTGTAGTCCTATTTGGTCTCGCATCAAACGCAATCGGCTTACATATACGTATTTGTACTCTCCCACTTTAGTAGCTAATTCTTATAAGTTTTTTTTTTAAAAAAAATAATAACAATATGAGATAAACGTGACAAAGAGAAGAGCACGATGAACTTTGGAACTGATTGAATAAATCCTCTCAATCTAAATTCATGCGAAATCATTTTGATTTCTTAATTTTTTTCTTATTGAATCAAATTTGAAATGAAAAAGTAGTAACAAGCATCGTGCTTGAGTCTGTCGAGTGTTAAATTGATCAGGTGGCATCTATTGTCCTCTCAATTATATATATAAGGACTATGGATCGAACAGTTTAGTAAGTATGAGCATATGTAAATATATAAAAAGAAAAAGAGAGAAAGAAAAAAAAAATAGTATAAATTGTTGATTCATTAATAGGTTATCAGTTGGGTTGGGCTGATCCAGTTACTTTTTTTGTAATATTTAGTCAGCCCTTTGAAATGCAGCCATACTCATTGGGCCAATCCGTCGCTGAAAGCTTAAAAATTGGGTTGGATTTGGCATTATTATGTTTTTGGGCCCAAATTGTGATTTTCCAAATGTATAATGTATGTATTGGGTATATGTTTCTCTATGCATGTCTAGCGCTGTGTACGCTATACATACATATTACAATTATAATTTGAGAATTTGATTAGAATTCATCAAAAATTAAGACCGGAGTGCTGGTTGAAATTAGTTTTTCCAAAAAAATTCAAAATTTCCAGCTACAGATTGATTGAAGCCTTTAAGGTAAACAAAACAATCCCATTAACATCCAAATCTTTGAATTAGAGAAAATGAAGTTTATCATCAAAATCCGCACCGTTGGGCTCTTGAAATCGACGCTACTCGCTCCTAACGCCTCCATTACCGCCGCCGCCATGGCTAACTCTTTACGCCGGCACTGCCATCGCCATTCTTCTGGTACTTTTTCCAAAATGACTTCCTCATTTTCTGCGGACAAACTTGTTTCACATTTCCATAATTGAACATGCTTCAGGTACCCTTCTTTTTTATATTGAAATGTTTAAGTTTTTTTCATTTTTTCTCCCCGTATTTCCAATTATCTGCCAATTGCTTGAAACTTTTGATACCAGCGATTTATTTATTCGATTATCTAAGTTGACGAGCTATATGAAAGGAAATGCTAGTGGAAGTTTATTAGAGATTCGATTTCCAAAAGAGATGATTGATGTTAAATGCAGTTTCTAGTTTAAGAAAAAATGACTTTTTATTACAATTTGGTGATATCAAAATAGCACCTCGTGGGAATGTGGGAATGGCAAAAGAAAGAAAATGTGGGATGTAGGCCATGATAATGATGGGAGTACTGTGCGACAAATTGTAAATCCAATCTGATGGCTGTAGCGTGTTTTCTTTGACTTCGAAGTTTGTCTGGTGATTAAAACATTGCTAAAATATAGAAACAGAAAACATAAAATATGGAGTTAGTCATCCCAAGTCTGATAAAAAAAGGCATGTTGCAATTTAAAATTCAATGAATTATGCGCCCAAGAGCTACTGGAATTGAATAACAGCCTCTGGCAGAAGTTTCCTGCAAAAATAGAGATAAGAATGACAAGTCTTTTTTATTAATAAATTAGTTTGTGCTATACAAAAGAAATAGTCTCCATGCTTGTCATTTATGTCATCCGCTAATGGATTTAATTCAGCAAACTTGTATTTTTACTATGCCATTTTCCCTGAGATACTCCCACAGATTAATAATGATTAATGGCAGAAATATGCTGAAAGCTTTCCTTCAATTCCTGATCATCATTATTTTTATGCAGTGCCATAATGGAGTTTGCCTGGAAATGGACTCCATCAATGGCACTCTGGTGCTTAGAGATTCGGACACCATAAATTCCTCTGGTAAGCAGTTTACCTTAGGATTTTTCAGTCCCAATGGCACCGCCAACCGCTACATGGGCATATGGTACTACGTTTCTCCAGCATCCATCACCTGGGTGGCGAATCGTGACCAACCACTCAATGATACATCTGGAACTGTGTCAA
This sequence comes from Jacaranda copaia, assembly GCA_014898725.1. Lineage (NCBI taxonomy): Eukaryota > Viridiplantae > Streptophyta > Magnoliopsida > Lamiales > Bignoniaceae > Jacaranda > Jacaranda copaia. Next base: position 971,104 of record JACGDI010005762.1, read on the forward strand.
TATCCTCCAACGGCAACATTTTGCTCATGAATGGAAACAGAGAGATTATATGGTCGTCTAATGCTACATCATCTGTTCCTATTAATGCAATTGCCCAGCTATCGAATTCGGGAAACCTTGTTCTCAGAGATACTTCAAGTGGAAGTGTACTATGGGAGAGTCACAGGCAACCGGTTAACTCATTTTTACCAACAATGAGAGTGAGCCACAATCCCAGAACTGATGAAAGGATCTCATTAAATTCCTGGAGTAGCTTTCTAGATCCAGGTCATGGAAATTTTACTTCAGGTATCTATGCAGTTGGTGTTCCGCAAATTTACATATGGGATAAAGGCATTCCACGGTGGCGGAGTGGCCCATGGAAT
>JACGDI010005762.1:986006-997476 GCA_014898725.1 Jacaranda copaia
CCCCACCCCCAACCCTTACGGGCTGCCATGGCAGCATTGCAGCTGGATCTAGCCACTGGCTGCCATGGCCAATGTAGCCATGGCAGTCGAGGGCTGCCATCTATTTTGATTTTTTTTTACTGCCCACCTCATTGGCAACGGCTGTTGGTCGTCGATGGGGGTGGGTAGTCATTTATATATAATTGTATATATATATATATTTATATATAACATAACACACATTATATATATGATAATATCTTATACTATATATTTAAAAAAATAATATGATTTAATCTAAATCATTGATTTTTTAAAAAAAAATTCAATGGTTGATGAGTAAGGGTATAATTATCTTTTTATATACAAAAATTTAAACCCAAATGTATACACGGGCGTGTGTCTTACACCCACGCTCTCAAAGAAGTTCATTGCATGATTTTTTAAAACATAAAAATATTTTTTGTATATTTTTTTCACGTAAAAATAATTTGTCAATTTTTCTTAACACATGCGATTATTTGCACTTTACCCCTAATAAAATATCATCAAGTGTGGCCCCTTGAAGGCTAAAATGAATGCGTATCATCAGTCTCGCGGGTTACAACTTTTTCATGCTTCTTCTCCCGTCACGACATCAGTGTTGTATAATGTGTAAGGTAATGTTTGGGTATCTTTTTTATGTTTTATATTATGTATTTTGGAATAATGAGTTTTAAAAGTGGGATTAGGGAATGTGATGGATGTTGTTTATATTTTGGAGAATGTTTGCATGTTTGTTTATATTTTGGGAAAGATATTTTTTATTGTAGCAATCAAATCAAAAAAATTTTGTTGGAATTTTGGGTTGAAAATGAAAATAAATAATATTTTTATTATGAAAATACTAATAAAATATATATGATATATGTGTGTATATATATATTAAAAAATGAGGAAGTTTTGGGGATAACGAAGTATAGAATAAAATATTTTGGAAAAATCTATTTTAATATTTTAGAGGACAAATTAGTGTATGTTTGTTTATATTTAGTCAAAACTGTAAGTTTTGCCTAAAACATAAACAAAGAAGGCCTAAATGTCTTTATTCTACTTTTTTAAAAGATATGTTTAGGCAAGCAAATGAGATGATCATTCCCCAATCCTGATCATGAGTAGGGATAGGAATAAGTCAGGGCCTATGACTTAGTTTATTCGTAGTCTATTTAATAAAAATGCCAGATTAAGGGTTAAAAAGTAGTTTTTTAACTAAATAAGTTAGGTTTAAGTTCTTTTAGAAGCTCGCAAAGCCTAACAAGCTAACCCGTTTATCCTTCTTCATATAAAAAAATAATATTAATAATATAATATTATATCAGTTAAGTCAAAATTTTCCAACAACAAAATATGTTAAGTAACAATCATTTTTATTTAATAATAATTATAATATAAGTTTAATACTTAAAATAAATTAATTATATCTAAGTTATCATTACTATCACATACATACATTGACTAATATGGTAACAACATAAATATTATTTCAAATTATTTATCAATTTGTTGTCACCTATTATTATTATTATTATTATTATTATTATTATTATTATTATTATAAATTTATATACATTTATCATTAATTGATAATAATAATAATAAAATATAATTATCTTATTACTAATTTTTAATAGTGAAGAGTTCTATAAAACTTTTGACTCGACTAAACTTGTAAAATTGTTATTTATATAAAAAAAAATAGAATTATTTTATATTTTAATATTTCTACATAATATTTTATCACTATTATTATTATTTTTTTCTTGAAGTGTTAATCTTAATAATGCATTCAAGGAATCATTCAACCTTATTTAAAGAACTTATAAAACTAAAAACTAAGAAAATATTTGTGTCTCATCGCCCACCACTGCCACGATTCTTCCATGATTGCTCAAATTTGTCTAATCCAAATCTTAAAAATCATAAATAATATTATATATATATATATATATACACACAATAGCTCAATAAAATAAAATAATTATATTTATATTATGTATTAATAAGGTAATATAAGATTACTTAATTTTATTACCTTTTAGACATTTCTATTTTTTTATTTACCTTCTTAATTTCCTACTAATTAATATTGTATTTGATTTCATTAATTAATTTTTTATAAAAGTCTTTATGCTTTTTTTAATATTTTTTTTGTTGAAATGATATTATTTTATGCTTAGATTTAAACTTTCACAATTATGCATCTGTTATTTATAATTTTGATTATTGCAAAGTTACAATTTACAAGTTTGTGTATATTAAAAATTTAGATTTATTTAATTGAAGCTTTGGAAAAAAAAAAAAAAAAGCTTTTAGGTAAGCTTTCAAATCAGGTTAAGGCTTTAAAAATTATTAAAATGGCTAGGTTCAAGCATAAAAAAAAGCCTATCATAGATAATAGGCTAGGCTAAAGGTTGTCATTTATATAATAGATCTGATCTATTTAAGCCAAAATCCAACCTAACATGGTCTATTTCCACCCCGAATCATGAGTTTCAAATGAATGTTAAGATTTGTTAATGGGATTTGGATCGGAAATTGTAAGATTTGTTATTTCAACAAGGACCTTTTTATTTTAAAATTTTCATCAAGGCTTAATTAAAAGGCTTTCTGCTTATAAATTTTTATGAAATTTTACGTGGCTCTTGAATGTAAATTGGTACAAATTGGACCGGGGACAGATTGAAAAATGAGAGAGTGGGGGTGGAAATTGTAAAATATAAAAATTTAAATATAAATTAATATCATAATTTATGAATTCAAAATACAATATTTACATTAAACTGAGTATTATGTTCGTTTGTATCATTAAATTCATTAAAAATTAAATTAATATAAAAATTTTTAATAACATTTTTCTCAATAAAAGTAATTAAACAGCCAAACACCTAGACCTACATTTTCTCGACCTTTGCATAACCAACCATCTGCCCGAACTACCGCTCCTATTTACTGTCACTCGCCGGCCGGAGTATCAGGCGACCCTTGGGTGTTGATCTTCCAACTTCATTGTCGGACTCAAAATGGGAAGGGGATTAAGGAGAAGGGGCTTGACGAAGCTACAAAGCAGATACACTACAACAAAACTACAACAAAATCTAGTATTAAATACATTGAAAAGTGTCACATAAATAATGTTATAATAATAATTTTATATTTAATGACATTTTTTGAAAGTGTCACTTGTAGCGATGTAGTTAAAAATATAAATATCACTAAATTACCTTTACTTTGGCATTAATAAAATGCAACAAAAATTGCATTAAATGATACGTTAAATTGTCATGGAAAATACATTAAATAAGAAGTTAAAGTACCATTAAAAATTATTTTAAATGACATGCTAATATGCTACTAAAAATTACATGTAGTCACTGGCAGAGCTAGAAAATATTTCCAGTAGGGTAAATTTTTTTACTAAAGTAGATCACATTAATTAATTAAGTAATTCAGAATTGCAATTCAAATGGTGGTACCAATTCAAATCATAGTCACGATCCTTGCAAAAAAGGCTAAATATTCAATGATCACATATTCATATATCATAGCTTTAAAAAGATTAATTAAAAAGATGATGAAAAAGATGGCAAGAAAATAAACTAGTCTAAGCATTAGTTAACTAGTAAGATCCGATATATAATATATTCCTTAATTACTAAACAACATTAAAAAAATTATACATAGTTTCTGTGTGCCAACCGTGGAGAGGAAAAGGAAAACTAAGGGAGGGAAGGGCTGTGTGTGTTGATTGCCAAGAGGAAAAAGAAAACCAAGGGAGTGGTTGGCTTGTTTTGGAAGCTAATTTATTCTTGTAATGAGAGAATGATTTACTCTTAAAGCTTGTTTAGTTTTAGTAAATGGAAAACTCTAAACTTAAGAGTTATTTCAAAATTTTTAATTTAGGTTAGAATGGGGTTTAATTGCATATTTAAGTGTTAAAAAATATTTTTCGATAGAATCAAAATTCTCAGAACTTTGAAAATTATCTTACCGATAAAAATAATGTCTGCCGATTAAAAATCGGATACCACTAGGATAATATTCGAATTTTTAAAGAACTACAAATTAATTAGGGATATTTCAATAAAAGAAATTTCAGGGGTTCAAGGGTTCCTAACAATTGAATTAGGAGAATATCATTTGGGTGAGTTTCAACTATTTATGAAATCAAAATTTAATTATAGTTTAATTAGGAGAAATTTTAGATTGTTACATAAAGTAATTTGATTTTTTTAATGTATATAATTTCAACTTTTGTGCATTTATATTTTAACACACAATTTAAAAAGGTAATGTTGGAAAATATACCAATTAATCAATTAGTCACCTCTTTCCTAGTTGAATTATTGACCTCTTCATTAAAGAATTTTATTTTCTTCACTAGGGTCAATTAAAGGTAAATTTTTTTTTTTGAAAATATTACATATATATAAACATAAATATAAGGGGCAAAAAATATTTCAATGGGGTCAAATGAGCCCATTGATCATCGAGTGGCTCCGCCACTGCATGTAGTGATAGATTAAAATACTACAAAAGTTTATTTACATGATAAGTCATACAAAATGCAATAAATAGTACATTAAAATGTCATAAAAATACTTTTAAATGACATGCTAATGTGCCACAAAAAATGCATATAGCGATATTAAAAATAACACAAAAGATTCCTTTAGATAACATACTAATATGCCATAAAATTAATTAAATAACATGCTAAATTAAATGATAAAAAGATTGTTTTTTGAGTGGCACCTCTAACACTTCATATATGAGACTTCAACATGATCCAATTGCTTTATATGAGACTCAAACTTGCAACATCGTATTTGGAAAGATATAAGTTTATTGTCAAACAACCTACTAAATGTTCATTATAAATTTTCAAAAATATTATTATTCTTTAAAAGATATTTTATCAACTATTTAAATATATGCTTGAAATTGTTTTATCAAATAATATGTTTGAAAAAGTGTGAGACATTAAATTTAGAGAGAAAATATGCAAAAAAATAATGTACAGGTGAGGAAAAAAATGGACAAAAACTTAAATTTTTTCTACTTTTTGAAAAATATGATTAATTAGTTGAAATATTAAAATTATATTAAGTAGTTGATTTAATCAATACATTATGATAAAATATAAATTTATGTGATATTTATTTCATGTCACACCATAAATAAATTATGAGTTTTTTTTTTTTAAAGTAGTGATGCTAGTTAAATGCTTTTAACACATAGTTCTGTTAGTAATTTTAATAAAATTATATTTTTATAATATTTACTATTGAATTACAACTATGTGTTATATTATAGTAGCATTTTTTTTTATTAGTATTGCTATATTATAATGTGCCACTATAATGTAAAATGGCTTCAAATTAGTGACACTAAATAATTTGTGATACTTTTTACAAATGACACTATAAATAAATACGAGTGAAATTTTCAAGAAAAAAAAATTAGAGATACTACTTAAATGCCTTGTAAATATCTTTATATTAACATTTTCAATCAAATGTTACTATTTTTTTTTGTCACCTAGTAATCAAACGTTACTAATATATCACTATATTACTCTTTTGTGTCATTACACTATTGAATGCCACTAAGTTATTGTCATTAAATATTTTATGATAGTTTTCTAAATGACACCATAAATAAATATGGGTGACACTTTTTGAGAAAAATTAATGGTACTAATTAAATGCCTTCAAATTATATTTTTTTATTAGCATTTTTAATTAAATATCACTATTTTATATGTCATGTAATAATGAAATGCTAGTAAATATTTTATTATAATGATATTTTTTCCAACTATCACTATATTACTTTTATATGTCATTATATTATAAATACCACCAAGTTAGTATCACTGAATAGTTTATAATATTTTTCTTCAAATGACATTATAACTACATATAAGTGGCATTCTTTTAAAAAAATTTAGTGACACTAATTAAATATTTTTAAAATACATTTATCTTGACATTTTCAATCAAATATCACTATTTTATCCGCCATTTAATAATCAAATACTACCAGATATTAAATTATAATGGCATTCTTTTACAACTATCACCATAAGTACTCTTTTTGTGTCATTATATTGCAAAATATCATCAAGTTAGTGTCATTAAATGTCAATTTTCTTATAGTGATATTAGAAGAAGGGGAGGCTATCAGCTTTCTAAGGTATGTCCTCGGGGTTCAATTATGGAGTTTGAGTGTTGGAGATCATAAGCAGGATAAGGAATACGACCTTCTACGACGATGAGATAGCTTTGAGCCTTCTGGCATATGTAAGCAAGTCACCTTTAGCTTAGTTTGATTTACATAATTGCCTGTCACAATATAATATCTCTCTTAATTATATTTCTCCAGGCATGGAAACTGTGGAATGAAGGCAATTTTGAGGGTTTAATAGATGAAAGAATATCAAGTCGAAGCTTTCAGGAAGAGATCAGTCGGTTCATACAGATTGGATTACTGTATGTGGAAGACTTTCCAGTTCATAGACTAATTGTTACAATATCCAATGTTCTGTCGATGCTTGGCAATGAAATTACAGATCCGCCATTCCTACAACGCCCGTTCACACGGAACCGGGGTCGAAATCGTCCACTTTTTTCTTTCACGCTCAACCAGACCCCGAGGGGCTCCTCCAATAATGTCAGTATTCCAGTACATTATTTTTTTTTATGGAAACAGTATTCCAGTACTTGACAGCACAGGCGATGACTGATGCCATGATGCCTGGATTTTCCTTGTTTCTGTTTCCATGTCCTACGCAAATAACAATACTATCATCGCTAAAAGGCAAATATCTTAGTTATCCGGAACCATCTACAATTCAAAGTTTCTTACTGCCACGAAACAATTGTATTGTTATTCAAATTATCAGGCAAAACAAGGTATATTCATATTCGGAAATGGGGAAGAATATTTTTGACGTGTGTAATTAAGAAGAATCTTGGCCCGCAACACACACTCATAAACAGATAGACAGTTAGAAAGAGAAAGGTAAAGAAAAACAATGATAAGAGAGATTTGAAGAAGAGAAAAGGAAAAGAGAGAATCTGCAGAAAAGGCGCTGATTGGAGTCTTGTACCAGAAGCCTTAATATAGAAAGTAACCATCCATCCATCGTCCATCGTTGCATTTCCCGTGGAATTCGATTCCTTTTGCTTTCAAGTGAAAGGTTTTCTTCCGTCTTCTCCGCCTTAATTCTTAATGCGGTATCTTATCTTTTGAATGAATAAATTGCTGCATTTTCCGCATTTACTATAGTTCTATTAAGACGGTGAAATTCTTCAAATCCTACAAAATTTTTAATGCATTCCCTCCGATTGTTTGGGAAACGTATGGATTTTTGCATCAGAGGCCGAAGCAGAACTTTCTCGTCCTGGAAAACTCCGAGCCATTGTAAAGATATTTTAGATTGTGAGAATATTGTTCCCTTACTGCCCGTTTAAGTAAAGCTGGTAGCAAAAGAAGATTCCTATCCCCCTACTTTAATTCCTTTAATATTCTTTAACAAAATGTTTCTTTTCTTTAAGCTTCCTGGATGTTTGTGCTCTTGATTGATTTAGAGTCGTAGAATTTGCTGAATTGGGCCTCAGATATTCCCCTTGGAAGCAGATATATACTACACAGCACACACACATGTATATATATTCTTTTCTTTCTAATAAATGGAACAGATTTTCGCTTTCCTCTATTAAATCACTTTAATTAGAGGAATCTTGCAACTTTTCAAAGTTGAAACCAAAAGGAAAACCATTTTTGATTCTCAACGCCATTTTTGAATATTTCCTCCGTCCTTGTTTGTATTAAAAATTGTAAAATTAGAAGAAACACTAACATATCCTCTACCAGATAAACTTTCACGCACACGTAAAATAATTACTGGGGAGTCGACATTCCATACAGCCATGATTCCTTCATTATGATCCTGAAAGCCAATCTTATCTTCACGTACAAAAGGACATACAGCTAAGTATACATAAAAGCAAAATTAATACAAATGATTTACATAGTTCATTTAAATTAGGTTAAAGGGCTAAAATAAAGGAGTATCAACAACCTAAAGCATAAAAAGGAAAAAGTACTCTAAGAAGAAGAATTGATGCTTATAGCTAATGAATTTTTTTGTGTTGTACCACCCAAAGCTGCTCCAGAGGTAATGAAACTAGGTACTTTGTTATTCCTAATACTAATGACTTCTCAATAGTGTCAGAGGCCAAGTGATTCCTTCTCTTAGGACACCATTAAATACAGCCTTTTGCCTTTGGTCTTTGCATGAAGCTACCACCGTTTCTCTTTTTTGCTTTCTTTTTCCGCTTTTCTTCCTTTTGCCTTCTCTTCCCTCCAAAACTTCCCTTTATTCTTCCTCAAACAACAACCTCAAAAGGAAGACCACTGCCCCGCTCTATCCTTCTCGTGTTCACAAACTTCCCTCAATTTCCTTTTCAGTTTTTTTCTCCCACTATTTAAGCTTCTAATCAAATAGAAAAAGAAATTGGCTAACGCTCTTGACTTTTGGCTTTTAACTAATTTTAGCATAAACTATAGATGCACAATAAAACCACTATAGGAACAGAGAGACAAGTGAAATTTATTATACTCAAAAAATGTTGGCATCACCAGCTGAACTGAGCTTTGGTTGCAAGTCTCATATTGATCTAGAATCTTTTGGAGAGCATACAACTGAGCAAACCCAAAAGCTTCAAGAGTTTGTAGCTCGTCTTGAAGAAGAAAGGCTCAAGATTGAGGCTTTCCAGCGTGAGCTTCCTCTTTGTATGCTGCTTCTTAACTATGGTAAAATTTTGAAACCCTTTTGGTATGTTATTTCAGTTTTTTCAATTATTCATTTGCGGACTTGACTTAATGGTTCTTAAATTCATGTGGTTATTGGATCAGCTATGGAGGAGTCAAGGCAAGAGCTGCAGTCACAGAGGAGAAACCAACTAGCGACAAGGCCGGTGTTGGAAGAATTCATTCCACTTAAAAACACAAATTCATCAGAAGGGACAGAGAAGCTGGGGAACATATCTGCAGATAAAGCTGAATGGATAACATCTGCACAACTATGGAATCAAGAAACTGAAGGAGCAAAGCCCCTCCAACCCTCACCCGTAACATCTGATCAGAAAGAAATTGATATCAAGTTGGCTTTGAATGCCAAGCAGAGAATCAATGGAGGAGGGGCTTTTCTCCCCTTTTCATCAACAGCTGCAAACTCCTCATCTTGTGCAGCATTTCCAGAATTAGCACTTGCCTCATACCATGAAGAAGAGATAGAAGATAACAAGAATTCATTAGAAAGAATTTCCATGGCTGAAAACTCTGGTAATTGTGGCAATAGTTCGGTTGCTGGGAAAGAGCGAGTTTGTGGGTCAGCAAACGCAACTCAAACTCACAGAAAAGCGAGGAGATGTTGGTCCCCCGATTTGCACAGGCGTTTCGTTAATGCACTTCAGATGCTGGGAGGTTCACAAGGTAAGGAAGACACCAAATTAATTCAGGTGTTAAATTGATATAGACTATCCTGGATAGTCAAGTAGAATAAAGAAGATTTTGGCAACGAAAACTAAGTACTTTAATTGACATTATTATTACCTTATCCACATTCCATTTTTCTCGCAGTGGCTACACCAAAACAAATTAGAGAACTAATGAAGGTTGATGGTTTGAGTAATGATGAAGTTAAAAGTCATTTGCAGGTACCCCGTTATGTGTTTGTTTGTTTCGTACCTCAGAGACCAGACATATCCTCGTTAAGTCTAACACAAATTTACCAATCTTGTGCACTCAGAAATACAGACTCCACACGAGAAACCCCAGTCCAAGCCAACAAGCCGCAGTCGCGGCGGCGCCCCAATTAGTAGTCCTAGGTGGCATATGGGTTCCACCAGAATACGCAGCTGCAGCAGCCCACGGCGGGCCTCCGGCTGCCGCCTTGTATGGAGCACACGCCACGGCCACCAGCCGCCAAGTATCACCTCCTTTCTGTTCCGCCACTGCACCAGTGCCGCAAGAAATGTATCATACAATAGCACGACCACCTCAGCAGCCTAAAAACCAGTTGCACCACCACCCCGTCCACCCCCACCAGTTCCATGTGTATGGTAAGCCTCCACTAACACAGAGAAACAGCTGCCTGGAATCAGATATCCAAGGTGACACCGGCAACCCATCTGAGAGTATCGAAGATGACAAGTCGGAGAGCGGCAGCTGGAAGGCTGATGGCGGTGGTGAAAATGGTGCAAAAAGACTTGAAGTTGAAGAAAGCAATGCAAGTTTTCCTTAGTCTCAATTTCTGAAATCTAATCGCTGCGATTATTAGATTTACTCAGAATAATGCACGATCACATGTTAGGCACAGCTTTCTATTCGTTTAAGTCCCTAACATGACCCCGTGTAAAATGTGTTTTAGAATTTGGATAGTAGAAAATGTAGAATTTCTTATCTCACTACCTCATAATCCATAAAGTACGACAATATAAGAACAAATGGATCGTTGTCGTATGTAATAGCACAATGATACTCCGATAGTACCGTAGACATTATTATTATTATTATTATTATTATTATTATTATTATTATTAGTGTGTCGAGTGTGCTGATTGGGTTCAACCCGCAGAACAGTTGGGAAAAGCCCAAATCTAGCAAAACCTCCTTTTTATACGTTAACAAAAAGAATTAATTCTAGGGGGGGGAATTATAGGGCTAAAAGCCCAGGTTCAATGAGTAACTCGCTTATTCAATAAGTCCTCTTGTGTGGTCTACGAATCATTAATTCATTCAAACAAAAACAAATAGTAGATTGTTAGGTGCGTGATAGCTTATTAATTTTGTCATTAAATTAAGCAATATAATTATTTTCTTTTTTAAAAAATGACCACAAAAAATTTTACAAAATTTTGCCCTTGTGTCAAGGGTCACCCTCGCCCTAGGGCCCCTTGACCATCTACTGGGCATGCAGGCCGCCCCTTCAGCATCTCAATCAACTTGCATCAAGGGACTTGCACTCCAAGGAGTTCATCTGCAGTGTTCTAGGTGTAGGCCTTTTCTTTTGTTTTTCCTCTTGTAAATATGTGGGCAGGATGCTGCCCTTTTTGTTGTAATATTTAGCTTTTTAATATCTAGTGTTGTCACAATAGAAATCTTTTTTTAGCCTATTATAGGGGGGAACGTGTAGTTGAAGTTGAGATGTACTGTACTTTGCTAAAGTCCCCCTCAACGTCTGTCGTTGCTTTGGCAATTGTAAATATTGTAATGCTATTTTCATCAATGAATGCAAGCTTTCTTTCCAATTGATCGTGCCTCTTAAAAGCTTTCTTATTTGCTGACGGTTATTGAGCTTAACGGTGGTTTGGCTCTTGTTGGTTGACGATTATCGAGCTTGACAGTTGTTGGGCTCTTGTGGATTGTCGGTTATCGAGCTTGA
>JACGDI010005762.1:1004067-1016232 GCA_014898725.1 Jacaranda copaia
CTTTACCCCTGAAAACACCACAAACCGCTACTTGGGTATCTTTTACACCGTTTCTAAAAAAACTGTGGTATGGGTCGCTAACAGAGACAAGCCCCTCAATGATTCTTCCAGTACCGTAACTATATCCAATCCAAAGACGGCAATCTGGTACTGATCAATGCAAAAAATGAAACCATCTGGTCAACCAATGTCACGACCTCTCCGATGAATACCAGTGTTCAAATTCATGACACTGGAAATCTTGTTCTGCGGGACAATACAACGGGAACCACAATATGGGAGTCGTTTGCACATCCTACAGATGTTTTCCTGCCGAATATGTGGGTAATCGACAACATAAATACAGGCAAGAAAGTGCTTGTGTCGGCTTGGAAAAATGCGTCCGACCCTGAAGTAGGAAGCTTCACAGTGGGGCTAGAAGCTTTGAATATCCCACAAATTGTCACCTGGAATAACGGCCCCCCGCACTGGAGGAGCGGCCCATGGAATGGGCAGATTTTTATCGGGATAAAGGCTATCTATGGACCATACCCCGATCAATTCAGTGTGGTGAACGATCGTGTGGGCACGGTCTACATCACGGCGCTGGAGGAGAAGTTCTTGATGAAAATCGCCCTGAATTCTTCGGAAAGCATAGTGAAAACATTGTGGATTGATCAGAAGTGGGATTCTATATGGTCGGCTCCTGAAAATGAACGTGATGTTTATGGGACGTGTGGGCCATTCGGAAGCTGTAATGTTAAGGACTCAACTATTTGTTCTTGTTTGAGAGGGTTCGAACCGGCAAATACAGAGGAATGGGAAAGAGGGAATTGGACTAGTGGGTGCCGTAGGAGAAAGAAATTGCAGTGTGATCAAAGCAAAAACACAGGTGGCACCGGAGGAAATGGAGACAGGACTTTTGAGGTGGCAGTTTATAAAGGTTCCCGACTTTGCTGAACGGTTTTTGTCTAGCCAGCCAGATGAATGTAGGAGAATATGTTTGGGGAACTGTTCTTGTATAACTTAGGCATATGATCGTAACATCGGTTGTATGTTTTGGAGCAACATTTTGGTGGATGTTCAGCAGTTCGATTATGTTGGCCCTGATCTTTACATTCGTCTGTTGACTTCAGAATTGGGTAATTTCTTCGACAACTTTGCCTTTTAATCTTACAATGTTTCGTTATTGTTCATTTACCTCTTGTGTAAAAGATCTTAAGTCGGACAATAGTTTCCTAGCTTTACTGTTGCAAGCGCTAATTAGAATTTCTGTGGAGTTGAGAGTGATAAATTAAGCATAAAGTGCACTTCTTAGTTAACCTATGTTAACTGAATTCAAATGACATATTTTTGTTTTTCTCCTTCTTTTCTTTCAGATAACCACAAAGACAAAAAACTGTATGTCATAATTCCAGTAATCGTGGGTGTTTTTTGCCTGTCCCTTTTCATCTTCATGGCTTGGTGTTGGATGGTTAAGAGAAAAGGTAAGACTGAGCCAATTACGTAGATACTACAAGCATATTCAGTTGTCAGTCTTATAAATACATTTTTCTTGTGAAATCAAGAGATAAAGCAGAAGACAAAAAGATTTTTGAAGCAGGCCAAACGTTTTCTTCAGATTCAACGGCAATTGTACTAAAAGATCAATCAGAGAAAGTTAATATTGAAGAGCTGCCATTATTCACTTTCGAGACACTTGCAAGTGCAACAGATTAATTTCACTACAACAATCTTCTTGGGAAGGGTGGTTTTGGTCCTGTTTACAAGGTAGAACGCTTCTTATTTTGGTGCATCCAATATTGCGTCTTCGAGTTCATGGTATAACAAGTGCTAGAATTGTGGGGGGGTTTCTTATATAGGGAAATCTGGCAAATGGAAAAGAAATTGCTGTGAAGAGACTTTCAGCCGCTTCTGGACAAGGAATGAAAGAGTTCATGAATGAAGTGATTGTGATATCCAAACTCCAACACAGAACTCTGGTCAGGCTGCTGGGATGCTGTGTAGAAAAAGATGAGAAGATGCTGGTATATGAATACATGCCAAATAAAAGCTTGGACGTTTGTCTCTTTGGTCAGTTCAAGCTCATAAGTCAAACTTATTCTTCTTCCATTTTGATATACTTGGAGCATTTTCTGCAGCTGATTACTTATTTCTGCATTATATTCTTACCTTGGAGATAATTTTTACTCTTTATCATTGTTTTTTTATAGATCCTGCACATGCATCACAAAAGATTTGAAATTGGAAGAAACATTTCAATATTATCGAAGGTATTGGTTGAGGCCTCCTATATCTTCACAAGGACTCTAGAGTTAGAATAAGTCATCGAAACCTAAAGCCTAGTAACGTGTTGTTTGATGAGGAATGGAATCCAAGAATCTCTTATTTTGGCATGGCAAATATATTTGGAGGTAACAAGGATATGGCAATACTGCAAGAGTCGTTGGAACATAGTAAGTGAATTTCGAATTAAGATTTATTAGAGAAAAAATAATTCCGGGTTAAGCCATTTGTGGCATGTTGTCTATTAGTTCTTATGTTGATATAATTTTCTTTCTTTCTTCATTTATTTTTTTCCCTTATAGTGGATACATGGCACCTGAATATGCAATGAAAGACAAATTTTCTGAAAAATCTATAGTTTTGGCGTGCTTATATTAGAGATAATAAAAGGCAAAAAGAGCACATACTGTTACAATTATGAATGGGTTTTGAGCCTTTTAGAATATTAAGTCCTTTTCTCCTTACAATCTTGAAAATTCTTGGGCAATATTATGCTCCCCTATTGATTTGTTCATCATAATTCATATTAATGTTTTTCTTCATAATATTTCAGGCATGGAAATTGTGGAGTGAAGACAATGGTTTAGCTTTTGCCGATGAATCTATTGTGAATTCAAACTTCAAAACAGAGATAGTCAGATGCATTCAAATTGCTTTGTTGTGTATTCAAGAATTTCCTAGGGATAGACCAAACATTCAAACGATTATCTCAATGCTCAATCGTGAAATTGTTAATCTGCCAATACCGGAGCAACCTGTCTTTGCTGAAAAGTGGAACGGTTTGCAGGTTGGATCAACTCAGCCTACAAGCTAAGTAGAGTACTCCATTAACAAGGTGACCGTCACTGTGTTGGATGGCGGATAACAGGGGGCATCAAACGCTTAAATGATATGCCTCTTTTATAATATTTTGAAATTTAATTTTGATGTTTTTGTGGTGTTTCTTCTAATATATATTGTATGTATGGTGTGAAATTACATAGTGTGACATCCACTCAAGGTAACCCCAAGCTGAGGTATCAAAGATAATTTAATCTTAAATCTGAACTAGTACTACTAGCAATAGACCTATAAAATTTCTTTCAAATATCATTATACCATAAGCAACAGAAATTTCATATTAAATTTTACTATAAAACATTAGTATTCATGTCAAGGTTCAATTCTTAGACGTTCAACAAAATATACACACAACTTTAAGGTAAACTTATCAACCTTGATATATTTCAACATCTCTAAGTTTATATATAACATTCTAATAACTCATGTACACATAAGAATACCTAGTTTGTTACAAAAGAAGCATCTCTTCATTCCAAATCAGAACTTTACATTCCTACTCAACCCTATCTACAAAAGAATGGAAATGGGATTAAGTCCAATGGACTTAGTGAGGGATAATATATCAACCAGTAATAGATACTTATCAAGGAAAGAGTATCTTAACAGATTTAAAATCAACAAGCAATACAAGTAAAGTTATGAATCAAGCAAGAATGAGAATAACAAATAGGAAACTCTTCTGCCTTGTTGCTCTAAAAATAAATTATAATGAAGCAAGAAATGAGTATAGGAAAGCAAACCCTTATAGTATATGCATTCCAACAGAACGAGTTAAGACATGCATATCAATTCACCTTATACCAAACAAACAAGTACTTCCAAAGGTGACAACTTGGCATATAATTGGTGTGCCCATACGGACTATATGGTGCATTGCGGGTACCTAAGTGGATTGCTTAGTGTATCATTGATACCTAAGTGGATTGCTTAGTGTACCATTGATACCTAAGTGGACCACTTAGCGTATTGTGGACACCCGGGCGGACTACAAGGCATGTCCCAAGTATCCCAACATTCTGCATAGGATTGGCACTCAACCCAAGTATTATCTTCAACAAGTACAACAAATACCAATCAAGCAATAGAGTTTGCTAACGAGGCAATTTATGAATGACTAGCTAGTACAATCAAGCCAACTGGCTAGATAACAGGATACAAACAAGCGAGTATGCTAGCAAGGAATCTAATAACAGTTCAAGATAGAAACAAGTACCAAACAGTAATAAGTATCGATCAAGGCAGAAGGGAGTTCTGGGCATCAGAATAAACAAGAACAATTCAACAGAGTGAAACAATTATTAACCCTCACAGGGATATACAAGTCAAGTAGTCGAATATGAACAAGTACACAATCAAGTATAGAATTCAACAAAACGAGCAAGTACCATTCAACCAATTGCGAGCAAGTACAATCAAGCCAATTAACCCTCAAGAACATATAGGTATAACAAGGCTAGAATGGTATAACCTCACAAGGGTATATAGGTTAAGTAGCCGATTTCAAACAAGTACACAGCCAAGTACAGATTTCAAAAAAACAAGCAAGTACCATTCAAGCAATTGTGAGCAAGTACAATCAAGCTAGTTAACCCTCACAAGGGTTATGCCACAAGAACAGATAAATATAACAAGGCTAGAATGATAGACCCTCATAAGGTACAACAATTTACAAGTAAGCTTAATCAAAGCAAGTACCGATTGGTACCCCTTCACTGGGGTTTTCAACAATTAATGAACTAGCTTATACAAAGCAATAACCCAAAACAAGAGACCTTCACCTTCATTATCTTAGGAAATGCACCAAAAAAAAGCAGTTCACTAGTCCTCGGGACCCACCTAACCAAAAGAGCATAATTATAGTCAAAATTCCTGTTTCACTTCCAATGCATTACTATCATGCTTATTATTAGTTCAAAATCTCTAATTAACCAATTAACATGATACTTTAAGGCTTAAACGACACGATCATCACAATAATGGCTAATAAAGCTAGCATTACCAAAATTAATCTCAGTGTTCGTATCATTTTCACTTATCAAAAAATAGACTAATCCTTAATTACACGATATTTTCATAATAGCAACCTAAATCACAATAATTGCTTAATTCCTTATACTTAACCTCGACAATACCATTTAGGTCCTATTATTTACAAATCAAGGTTTAATTGCTTATTAAACTTATTAAACCCAAATTTGGCATATAGCACAATACATCCGGGTCCACAGTTATATAATATTCCATCCTTGCATGATCACGTGTGTATATATAATCCATGGCAAACTTATTCTTGCTAGGATTCAAGGTTTCAAGCAACACAATACAACATATCTATAATTAATGCCTTTATAATTCTTTACCAATGAAACACTCAAATGAAACCTCGAATTTAACAACCGAGACCACCGTTATGATCACCGCGTTAAGGAATAGATTCTGCCTCATCTCCGCCGCTACGCCACCACCAGAAAGTGTCGTGGCCACGACCTATAGAAGCTCTCCAGCGTCCTAATTCCAAATCTCCAACTAGATTTGAGTTTGGCTGTCGGGAAAGCCTTCAACTGAGGCCAAATAGAAACTGTGCCACCACCTCCGATCACTAAATTCTCGCTGTCGCCATCGCGCCTCACTTCTAGGCAAGGTTACCCACAGCTACCCCAGGTTGAACCCAATCAAAATCCATGCCCATCAAGTCCAATTCAGCCCTGCTCCACCATCGTCCATCATTCCATCTTAGTCAAGCTAGGTTTTCACATTTTTCGGCAAAATGATGGAGTTGGAAGTTGCATGAGGTATGGTTGTGATGTTGAGGGTGTGAGGATGAAGATAAACAGAGCAAAATTGGAGGAAAAGTTGTGGCTGAAGAAATTGCCGGAGGGGGAAGGCGTATGGTTGCGGTGAAGAGATGAAATGGAATGGGGGTGAAAATCAAATTTTGAATTACTTATAAGGCATTTTTCTATATTTCAATTTTGACCCCCAAAGATTTTGGAGTCACGCAATTAGGTTCAGAAACTTATAAAAATAAAGGCTGACCCTAGTTGACTTAGGGTCTTCCATGCAAGCCCCGACCTTTCTCAAAGTTGTGCAATTAAGTCTTCTATAATTTGCGATTTGGCCCCAAAAAGTTTCAAATAAAATGAAATCAAGTTTGTTAAAATTATAAATTGACTGAAAAACTTCTAAAAATAATTATTAAGTTAAAATTCATAGAAATACAAATAATGACAATAAATTAACGCAATCAAGAATATTCTAGGGGTGTTATAGTTTGCTAAAGTACATCAATCATCAATTGAATTTGAGGCTTCAGTTTTGAATACGAAATGAAAAGCATTTGATATTAATATGTATCTTGCATCTCGAGTTTCAATAAAGGGTTTACTAAATCTCAATTTAATTACTCACCACTGTTTTTGATTTTCACCATTTTAGTTTTTCAAGTTACTAAAAGATTGACATCTACAACAGTAAAGTTCGGTTAAAGAAGTCAAATGCATAAAGTGATACAACTCAAATGACTAAATTTGGATCAAAATTTGGATTCCGCTTTGATCTAACTACGATTTGATGCTATTATGCCATTAAGATATAAGAAGAGCTTGTGTGAGCCTAATTTGATTATGTCAGATCCGCTTCACTAAATCAAATAACTTGAATCAGTAAGATATTTTTCTCCAGTGGTTAAGATATTTATGACTTGGCCCTTCATAAAAAGATATTACATCTCCTTTTATACTTTAGCCAAAAGAAAACATGGTTCTTTACTTCTTTTCATCTTAACAATAGATTGTAGCATATATTTTCTAAAGATTCTTTTTTTTTTTTAATTTTTTTTTATCATCTGAAAAAATAGATAGAAATGGAAAATGAAGTAACGAAATAGACAAGAAGCATATAATAAAACTAGTATAAGGCGCACTCATTGAAATAATTAAATATATATTTCTTGTATATATTTATTTTTTGTAAAATATTATTATCAAATTTAAATTGTAATTTATTAGTAAGTATTTACTTAAATAATATAACAAAACTCAAAAGACGAAAGAGCAGATATATTTATCAGTAATACTTGAATAAAAAAAAAAAGAGTATACTAACAGCAACTGTACCATAAAACTGAAAACGTCACAATCAAGTTTCATTAGTTGTTCTACATAAAAGGCAGTAGACAAAGTACAAAGAAATAATAAGTGCCACAATTACATTCCATAATATATTAGGTTGCAGTAAAATTAGTGGCCTCATCGATTTTCTTAAGCTCATTTTTGAATTGGGTTTGCAGTAATTTTTCTTAAAAAAAAGATTATGCTTCTAATGATAAAGGTGAATGTCCTTTTTAAAAATATTCTACGAATAAAATTAATCTCAAACCTGACAAAAATTTTATTAGATAAAAATATATATATTTTAATTTGTATTTGTCATATAATGTACATTTTAAGAAAATGTAATTAATAAATATATTTTTAATAATTATACATACTTAAGTAGTTATACTTATCAAATAAAGGTTAATTATGATACTTAATAATATTTAACTAATATTGGTTATAATAATATCTTAATTTTATGATGTATATTTTTCGGAAGTTATTAATTATATAGATTATATTTAATTGAATCATTTTCGGTCAGTTTAATTTTGACTGGATCTATTTAAACTTATATGTACACAACAAAATTATTTTTGATTGGGCTTCAATGAACTTTTTCTTAACATAAACATCTCAATAAGAATCTGTCTCTTGATTCTTTTTCTTATGGCTCTCAAAGAATAACTTATATAGAGAGTCAAAAGATTATGTATTTTTATTATGAGATATTAATCAATTAAGAATCTGACCCAAGCAGTTGAAAATAAATTTTGGTAGGTATGAGCTATTAATAACAATTACTCCTCTTCAAACACTGTATATAAATTGCACAGAACAAATTCCATAGACTCATCACAATATTCTTTTTCCGAAAACAAACTCTTACAAATGATAAGAAGATATTGAAGTAGGATGCTAAAAGCAGTATAATTTAGCAAATATTTGAAAGTCAGTCCATAGGTCTTGAGGACAAAGGCAATAACTAATAACAATAGTGATCTTCTCTTTTCCATTTATTACATGCATTGAAATACTCATTAATCAGTTTACATTTTGCATTATATAAAAACATATATAGGAGAAGGTAAATTTTTGATAAGGAATCTTCAAAACTATATACACCAAAAGTAGTCATCAGCATAAGATAATGTAAATGTTAACTTATTGAAATACATATCCTTAAAAGATAAAGAAACTATTTTATCCTGATGCAAAATACTAACTTTTCACTCTTTGATTCACCTATGCCGATTTTATCTATATGTACAACGTCAATCCCCAAAACATTAGCAAGGTAATAAGTTTCTTCATCATCCCATTAAAAATAGCAGTCCCCCAAAAAAAGCACTGCACCATCATTCATTAGAAGCACTACCAGCACATCCTTCACTACTTTCATTCTCTTCACCCGAAACTTCTTAATTAAAAATAATAAATTGTTTTCAGATTTTATTAGTAAATGTTCAAATACAAAATAATATTTACTTTCAATGAGAACAAAACACATACCTACTATTATCTACTTCATTTTTTTATTTTGAACAGATGAACTTGTTTCTTCCGTGTCATCTACTTTCAGTTATTAAGACAAAAAGAAATTTTAAATCAAATAATTGTATAAGTAGGAATACTATGTAATTATGTAATTAACAAACTTATGTCAATTTGTAAAACATATTATATTTTTTCATACCTTCAAAAAAGAGTCGTTTCATCATCTTCACTTTTTCTACTTTCACATCTATTGGTACACCTTAAAGTACATCTTTTGCAGATTCGTTTGTGGAGTCTATCACAACACTTGTTTTTTGGCTCCTTTCTTCTATCAGGTTCAAAATTGTGTAATGAATGTGCACTCCATCCTGCCTTGTTCAATAATATCTTTTCAACTTGAAAACAAAGAACTTAATTTGTAGACTTTGATTCATTTGGACAAGCGGAGGAGTGCGGCAGTAAGAAGAAGTAAATTTGTGATGCAAATATTGAAAAATAGAAATCTACTAAAACATATAAAAATTTAGAAACTCACAGCATTATACATCTCCATTGCTGCAGATGCATTCATGTTTATAACTTTGACAGCATCTTTTCCGAATACAGTCACTTCCAATGAGCCAACTTCATCAACAACATTAGCAATAACAAGTTCCCTAATTTCATTCATACATTGGATACAAATATATTATTAAGTTGCTATAAGAAAAACCATCATCCATTCATATCTTAAAAAAGAACGTTTTTGTCCATAAAGTAATTCCCTAAATTCTTAGAATTGCATGACATTAGTGAATAGAGTAGTAAATGCATTTCAACACATTTATTTATTACCTTGGCTTCACCAAAGTTGTTTGACCACATCTTTGACAATCAATTGACCAGTTAAACTCGAAGGCATATGAAGCATGCCAATTTTCACAAGCCATACAGAAGCATTTCTGGTTTTTGTTGCTGATTTCAATTCCGACTCTCAACATAAACTTTTCAACCTACAATCAAATAATCAATTCTTATATATATATATATATATATATATATTATAATAAAGGAAGCAAATTTCTTTTGGTCTAGTCTATTTATATGTTTAAATAAATTATTATCAAAATATTTTTCTTGGCAACATGTAATAATGACATGCATTTTGGCTCTCACAACGTTAGTCACCATACAGAAACTGCGAGCTACATGGAACTCTACTATTTTTTTACCATTTCATCAATTTGCAGCAAAACATCATCAATTACATGTTCATTATTTGCTTGCCTATTTAATAAAAAATGTATAAAAAATATGCCAGTAAATTCAAATATATTTAATTAAAAAACTTTGATTTGCACAAAATAATTTATTCTAATGAAAATCCAACAAAATAGAAAATAAGAAAATAACAAACCACATGTTCAATCTTTGGACATCTAGAACATGTGGATCAATTGTTATAACAATCAACGGGGTTGATTCAAGGGATGTACCTAATTTTTGCAATTTTTTTATAAAATTAGAACTAAGTAAAAAGTTCTTGAAATGGAAAATATAATTTATTTAATTATCTTTTTGAATAAAGTGCTAAGAAAAATTAGATGCGGCAAAAGTATTTATATAGCATACGATAATGGCTAGAGACACTTAATTTTGTTGCACTTATTATTAGCATAGGATCTTGAGCAAACATCATTATACTCCCCTCTAATGCAGTTATATTGTTCCAAAGAGAAAGTAAACTTATAAGTTCATTATATACCACATTATACATTTTTTAAGATAATCTAGAAAAGAAAAAAGAAAAATTTTATACTCCTGATTGATGAGAGCAAATTCGTGGATCAAGAAATTTTTAGGAGCAACCCCTATAGTTTGCTGATTGAATTTTTTATCAAAATAGCCAAAATATCTTAAGATTGCAATAAAAAAGAGTATAATACAAATGAATTCAACAAATGAAAAAAAGGAAAATATAATAATATGAGTTAACCAACTTATCAACAGTGACTTTTCAATTTGATGGAACAAGGGAGCTAAATTTCTAAGAACTTGGCACTGTGACAGATAAAGGAACTATATCAACTAATTCCTTTCAAGTGATTGTTCTTTGTGTTAAAATCCAAGTATACTTTTGCCCATAATTCTCAGAGAGTGGATTCGCAACACTAACACGGGCATTTGAGATGATATATTTGTCTAGTACATTCAAGGTCTTCTCAAACTGCTTAATAGCAATATCGAATATTGTTGCAAAGACTTTTGCACCCTAAAATTAATATATAGTTAGATTTATGATTAATTTATCCATATGAAAATGTC
Organism: Jacaranda copaia; assembly: GCA_014898725.1. Classification (NCBI taxonomy): domain Eukaryota; kingdom Viridiplantae; phylum Streptophyta; class Magnoliopsida; order Lamiales; family Bignoniaceae; genus Jacaranda; species Jacaranda copaia. The sequence continues at coordinate 1,015,074 of JACGDI010005762.1, forward strand.
ACAAAACAAAAGCTTATTGCAATTTGATGAAATAAAAGAACAGAACAAGGTTTAATAAAGACTTTAATAATAATGTATGTAAAAATATTAGAAATATAAAAAAAATGAGTATAATTTCTTTATTGGTCGCTAAAATTTGATGAATGAACAATTCAATAGATGTGATACCTACAATTCCTATTTTATTAAAAGAATTGAACAAACATGCATTTTTTTATCATAAATGGAAAAAAAACTAATTTAACTATTTCACGTAACACTTTGATTAATGTATAATATAATATACTTAATAAATTCAATATTTATTTTTAAAAAAATTGTGTAAACTCAAATTTTTTATTGAACAAATATGAAACCATAATGAGTTAAAATAGCAAAATAGAAAACATAAAATCCCTAAACTGTAGCCACGAAACAAGCATAATTAGAATCACAAAAAAAATGAAAATCTTAAAAATATTTATTACACCTATACTGAACAAAAAACAGTCAATCATTTGACAACACTATTTTTTCTAGTTTAATATAAATAAAAAGACTTGCATCAAATATACTTTAAGAATAAACTATACTGTTTTAGTTTAGAAATAGTTTACTAACTAACATAAAAATAAAAAAATATATTATACCATTTCATCAACTAATGTAATATGTTGATGTATTTTTAGATTGCAGTTGGATTGTCGTTCAGCACTTTTTGATTCAACTAACACCTTCACTAACTAGTTGTTCAGCATAGGTGTTATGCCTTTGATGTGTAACAATCGTTGCATCTTGAACACTTGAACCTGCATATGTAAGAAAGATAATTTGTTATAATTTCACTACTCAATAGAAAACAAATATGAAATTTTAAAATGTAGAACAATAGGACAGCCTAAAACACATTTTTTTGTAATATAAATATAAAAAAATTAAATTAATAGTAATAAAGTGAAATGCATTGCAAAAAAGTACAAAGATAACCTCTATTAATAAGCTTATCAATTTCTTGATAAACTATGGCTTTGTTTGGATGTGAATGGGGGCATTCTTTAAAATGTTTGGGAGAATAAATTTTGGAAAGTGGGTTGGGGAATGTGATAGTTGTTTGTTTGTATTTTGAGAGGTAAGTAGATAATGAATTGGGAGCAAATGGTTTGTTTGTTTGTACTTTGGG
>JACGDI010005762.1:1016325-1041328 GCA_014898725.1 Jacaranda copaia
TATTTTAAAATTATTTATATATGTGTATATATAAATTGTATGAACGGTAGTATGCGTATATATTTGTAATGATGAGACAATTGATTGGAACTTTGGGGAAGGTGTTAGGAGTGTGAATAGTTGGAATTTTTGGGGGATAAATTTTGTATTTTGGGAGTAGGGTTGGGGAATGTGTATTGTTTGTTTGTCTAAATTTTGAGAGTTGAAAAATATATTAGGAGTTTGTAAACAAACAAGCCCTATGTTTTGTGTACTATTGAGATTCTCCCTCATTTAATGTTGGCTCAACCAAAATTTTAATAGAAGAAGCTTTCTTGGCACAAGATAAAGCAGCATATAATTGGCCATGCAAAAAAATAGGTTGCGGCAAGTAAACTCCAACATAATCAAGTGTTTGTCCTTAAGTTTTATGAATTGTCATAGCAAAACATGGTTTAATAGGAAATTGAAATCCCTTGAATGGTATTGGACATTTTTCCTTGTCAAAGCACTCCAAAGGAATTCATGGGATAAAAACTAAATTACCTTTATGATCTTCACAAGCTATTTTAGCTTCAATGGAATTTTCACATAATCTACAACAAATTAATCTCGTCCCATTATAGAGGCCTTCAACTAGATTTATGTTTTCCAATAGCATTACAGGAGTATTTTGTTAAGAACTAATCTATGTAGAGGTAAACTGCTAGAAATAACAATAGTAAAAAAATCTTCATATTATTCTTGGTCATGTGAATTCGAAGCTTTATTGTAACTAATGTATTCTTTTTCATCACCAGCAAGTTTATTAATAAGAATATTATTTATTTATATCATATATTCATTTTTTGGAGTTAGAATTGCTTGACTTACTAAATCATATAGCTCGTATAAATAAAATTCTATAACTGAAAAAACATAATTAATTAAACACTCTAAAGAATCAACTCGATTTGTAAATGGTAAAAATATATCATCCAGAATAAAAATATTATCCTTAAACAAAAAAGGTTCAATGCCATCGCCAACTCTTAACAAAAATGATGTAAATAATAGATCATCTTTCACTCTTACGTTCTCCTCTAAATTTATTTTTGTAAGATGAGGCCAAATATTTGACACAGCAAAGCTCATGTCTGTCATATGTTGGTTGCTTCCATGGGGCACAATAGGAAGAGTCTGTCTAAAATCCCCCCCAAAAACGATGAATTTTCCTCCAAAAATATTATCTTTTTGATTGATAATATCTTCCAAAAGTCTATTAAAAGCCTCAACAATTTTCCTATTTGCCATTGATGCTTCATCCCATATAATTAATTTTTGCAATTAGAAAATTTTTTGCAAGACTTGATTGTCTACTAATCTTTGCTTCACTCTTTTCTTCAGTTTCAATGAGCAATTTAAACCTAGAATGTGCAGTCTAACTTCCTGGCAAAAAAGAAGCTACAACACTAGAAGTCGCAACTGCCAAAGCTATTAAACCCTTTGATCTTACACATGCAAGCAATGCTTTATACAAAAATATTTTTCCTATTCCTCATAGCCCATCTATAAAGAATTCTCCGGGTTGATCAAAATTGATTTTACTAACTATAGAAATGAAAGCTTTCTTTTGCATTTTATTTAATTTTCTTATACTACAAATCCTTTGTAGTTGGTATAAAGCTTTTTTCCCATGCTAATTCTTGTGAATCTCATTTCTTTAGTTAAACTTCGAAATTGTGAGCCTAAAAAATAATCATCAATGGATTTGCCCGTAGACACATAGGAATTCTTCAATACTTTGCAATGTTTTATTTTCAATTTTAGATTCTAATACTAGATGGTTTTTTCTTAAGTCATCAGACAAAACATAATTTTTTTTTCCAAAAAGTTGTTTTGATTCAGGTGGTAAAGAATGCACTAATAAAATCACAAAAACCTTAACTAAAGTATGTGGTATTTGAAATTGAGAAGCTTCTTCAAAACATTGCTTTGCATAAATATCAGATTCAAGTAGACCATGATGTAAGGCAACATCTCAAAAACTTTTGTGTTGTTTAGCTCCCACGGTTAGAAGATCCTCAAATAATTTTGGAGCTCTGACATTAGATAACAAAACTTTTAGAAAATATCACTCTCCTTCCGAAAGATCAACAATAGAAATTGTACCAACAACTACTTGTCTTTTTCGTAGTTTCCACATTCGATATTTTTTCTCCCAATTTCTTTGCTTGTGAATCACTTCAATTCATCCAAAAAAATTCAGTTAACATTGTTTGCTAATGAATGGATTTGAAAGGATCTCATTTAAACTTTTATTTCTCTTGAAACACACATATTGTCCAGTTTGGGAAATATATGGGAAGAATTATGACTGGTGGCCACATTTGTGTAATATCAAATTTGAAAATTCACCAATAAGCTTCAATAGCTATAAGCCAATGACCTTTTTGAAATTCTTTTATTTCATCAACCCTGTCAACAAAATAATCATTAACTATATTGTAATAAATTCTATCATAACCTTTATATATATTTGTACAAATACTTAACAAGTTTAAAATCAGAACATACTTCAACATTTGTATGGCAATTGAACTTACCTAATATATAAGGACAATATAGAAAAACATATATATTATCTAAATATACATTATGTACAAAAAAAAATTTTCCCATCATTTCATCTTCTATAATTGGGATAAGAGTATTTATTATGACTTGTAACATCACAAAAATCTTTAGGATACTTATTTTTACATTGTCTATCTCTTATACAAATATTTTTTGGATTATTTGCACTACATAGACCATGCATCATATGAGAAATAACATAAGACCGTAACATTGAATTAGCTTTATCTGATATTTTAACACTTATAATATTATCATATAACTCAGGAGTGGGTTATGATGCTCTTTATAATTAGAATCCAATGAGCATGTGGCATGCCTTGCTTTTGATATTCCACAACATAAACTTATGTAGTAACTTCACCAAAAAGCTTTTATTTTTTTAATCACTTCGTCTTTAAATTCCTCAAACTGAGCTAAAAAAACATGTGCAACTAAATCAGGTCAGTCATTAGGCTCTTCCACTGGCAAGAGATGATCTTTAATTTCTTTCCAATTTAAGTTACAAGTCATTGTAATAAACAAATTTGAATTTCCATACCTTTGAACCAAAGTCATTGCATTAACATATCTCTTCATCATATTTTTGGCCCACCTATGAAATATGCAGGAAACAAGATATGTAGCTCAATCTTTGTCGCATCATTTAAACCATCCACTCCTAAAGAATCAACTATTCCTTGTAAACTTTTTGTTCTTGCATCAAATTGTTGTTGCTCCATTTGGTAAAAATCTAACCACTGCATTTCTATTTTTATATATGAAACTATGCTATATTGCTATTCTCATCTCCTTGAATGAAGAATACAGTTGAAGATATCCTCATGAATCTGACATCTATAGCAGTATATTTGTGGCAAGAGATATTGGTCTTTTTGCTTTTATTTTGAGATATACTGCAAAAAAAGTATCAATACAAGTACAATAATATAGAGTAAAGTTTTTCAAATTTCTTTAAAAAATGTTTACTGAACAACATACCTTCATTTTCTATATGCAAAACATCAGATGTTGATTGTCCTATTGTTGGTGAAACACTATGTTGACCTCTACATTGTTTTCTTATATTTGAGATGTATTACAATGCTCAATACCAGCATACCAACTAGGCTACCAAATGGAAATAGAAAAAGGTATTGTAGAGGATTATAACAACCATAGTGATACAAAATTGTATGGCTACAATTATCTGAACCATCGACTTTAATATATCGATTCATATCTTCAAGTTCATCAGTTGTCTCATTCCAAATTCTAGCTATTTGTTCAATAGTTGGAATATTATGTGTCTTTTGATTCAATTGAGGATTTGTGCGCAACACAACTTTAAATTTTTTAAGCCATCCCAACAATGCATTCGTTTGAAAATTTTGAAGTATGTGTTATCAGCTAAAGCTGTAAGAAGCAAGTCAAGGATATTAGCTTCAAGATCATGTTTCTTTAGAGAATTATTTTCTATATCTTCAGTAATGTCTAAAAGAATAATTGAAGATGTTTAGGTAGTTCTACGAAATTATTGAAAGCTTATAATTTATGAGAAACTTGTCCATTTTCTTTAAGAGTGTACATACCTTGATTAATCCAACAAAAATTAGGATTAGTTTTCATCCCAATAGAGATAAGAGCAAGATTGTTATTATAAGTGCGTACTCTTCATTGAAATCTAATTCCAAAGCTTGTAGTATCTATCATGGTCAAAAAGATGTAATAATGGGAAAGAGGTGCTAGAGATACATCACCATTTGCACAGCAAATAAAGGAGGTTCATAGTAAATTTTTTTGGCACTACAATATTGACAAGATGGAGCTAATGGAGGATCCCAAGGAGTGATTGGAACTAACAAAAGGCATGAAAAACATGCTAAAATTGGAACAAGATGAGAATAGGCAACATGCATTTCATTGAACACATTATTTTGAGATAAATTTGACATATAGTTTCTCTACATGAACTGCTTCGAAGGAATGCATGAATTTAAGAATTTTCAATGCAGTCAAGCATACAACTATTAATATTAACTTGTAAATTTTATTCATCTGAAGCTGCAATCGATTGTGTGCAACTCGCTCTTGATATTTAATCCTACAACGTTCCAACAACTTTTCCTTATCTTCTAGAGACATATTTTTATACCCCTCCCTTGCTTTCTCTCTACATTTTCTTTTTCTCTCTTTGTTTCAATCAATTTGCGTACCAACAACCTAAGTTGCAATGTATATAAAGAACAACTTTTAATTTAAAAACACATAAAATAAGTTAATACAAAATAAACTCAAATTATAAGTTGTAAATATTCTTATAAAAACTAATAACTAAATAGAAATATAAAAAATAAGTAATATTATACAATACCTAAAAATTTAGATTTCATAATATAATAGCAACAGCAAATATCAACATTTAAGCTGGATAAAAATTAATTTGAATAAAATTGCATCTACAAAAATAGTGAGAACATAAATATAAAATAATTGAGAAGCACAAATTGACATAAAAAACTTATCAGACTTCAAAGAAAAACACTTGTATTCCAAGTTCCGTCTACCATAATAAAACATAGTTGAATTACTGCCAAAAATATCAAAAACTTTCAATGAGAAAATCAATAACTTCATTTATTATATCCAAAGATTATATCACGACAAAACAAAATGATTTTAAAAAAAAAATGAATGACAATTAAAGAAAACAACAAAAATTAATTCTAATATGAATAAACATAACAAAAAAATATCTTCAAATAAAGTTATAATAAATTTCTACAACTAAAAAATTTTACATAATTATCAACAAATTTATTTTTAATGCTAATGTGATCCAAAATGCTATATTTTTGGTTACTAAGAATACAAATTTAAACTAGAAGTTACAAAGTGCAATTTGTGAAATCATTAAAAGATATTATAATCTAAAAATTATTATTATTATTGTTCAAATATAACAAATATTCCTAAGCTAAGAGAATTTTTTTAAATCTATATATATAAATAAAAATAAAATTTCCAAATGTAACCCTTAACTATATATATACTTAATAGATTAACTTTATACTTTCATGATATAATTTAATTAATTTTTCTCAACATACTTGATATGCAAGAATATAATTAAGCATACTATATAGATAGATTTTTAACAAAGACCTAAATATACATTGTATAAATGCAGGTATACATATGTATCATAAGATAATCTTTTAAAAATTAAAAAAAATTATAAAAATATTAAAAAAATAATGTAATCTAGGAAAAGATAAAATAAAGTAATACACTATAAATAAATAAAACCATACCTATGACAAAAGATCCAATCAATATAAATATCAATCCAAAAATACTTTTGAATGTTAGTTTTATAGTTATCAAATTTATTTCAACATAACATACTTACTAAATTAACATCAAACCCAAAATAATTTCATCAATCAAAAAATCAATAAAAATATACTCAAATGTGAATTCCTTAATCAACAAACATATTTTAAGCTAGCGCATATATTAAACGAACACATGCAAGGGAAATTTCAAAGTAAAATAGATATTGAATCAACATATATAAACAGAATCAATATTTTGTAACATATATTGAACAAAACAATACAAATACCAATTAAATTAATGAAAAACAGAAACAATCAATAGAAAACAATAAATATAGCAAAAAATCTATTGACAACACAAAAAAAATTTGTAGTAAAATAATGACTAAGCCTCTAAACCAATCCATACATAAATTTTACACATCCCCTTTTGGCTTTCAAACCTCACAAAACTAATAATTAAAAATTAAAATCAAATGCAAAATAAATTAATCAATACTCGATCAAATATTATGAACACAGAGATAATATACAAACGAACCTAAATAAACTTCAAGAATCAATAGCAGTAATTTTTCACCAAACTTCATCAACAAAACCTAGAGAAAAAAAAAAGATAACAAGCTATAAATAAAAGATACATAAATTTTACATATACTTCAACCTCTAAACCTAATTGCAACTACTAAAATAAAGTTTGAATAAGTTGAAGAATAAAATAAAAAAAGTACTCAAAATAAAATTTTATCAATATAGAGATGATATACAAACTAACTTCAACAAATTTCCAAATCAACAACCCACTTTTTCATCAGATTGCAACCACAAAACCCAATATAAAAAATAAAACATCTCATACAAAACCTAAAAAATCAGATTGCATAATATAATAATAACAAGAAATATCAACATTTAATCTAAATAAAAATAAGTTTTAATAAAATTGAATCAATGGAAAAGTAAGAACATAGATATAAAATAGTTGAGAAGCACAAATTAATAGAAAAAAATAGCAGACTTCAAAAAAGAACACATGTAATCAGATTCTATCCACTAGGTCAAAACACAATTGAATAATTGTTAAAATTATAAAAAATATTAATGAGAAAATAAATAATTTCAATGACTATGTCTAAAAAATATATCAAGACAAATTAAACTGATTTTAGAAAAACAAAGAATAGGAATGAAATAAAACAACAAAAATTGGTTCAAATATGAATAAACATAAACATAATAAAGTCTTCAAACAAAGCTATAATAAATTTTTACAACTAAGAAACTGGACATAATAATCAACGAACACATATTTTTAATGCTAACGTGGCGCAAATGCTCTTTAAACTAACAAACTATAATTTATGCAATCATCAAAAGATATTATAATCTAAAAAAATATTATTATTTATTTTCAAATATAACCAATATTCCTAATCTAGGACGTCTCTAAATCTATATACATAAGAATATAACTATACATAATATCCATACAGTTTTCTAAAATAAAGACATAAATATACATTATATAAACATAGGCACATATATGTATCATAAATAATCTTTAGATAATGAAAAACCACCAAAAGGAACTTTATAAAAAAAACAGAAAAATAAATGTAAAAAAGGAACAAACAAAATAAAGAAAGAAGCAGTATATAAATAAAATCTATAGCTATGACAAAAGATCCAATCAACATAAATATCAACTTAAAAATACTTGAATGTTAGTTTTACAATCATCTAATTTATTTCAACATAATATACATATTAAATCAACATCAAACCATTATCTACACAAAATCATCCCATCAATCAAAATATCAATAAAAACATACTCAAATATCAATTCCTTAATCAACAAACATATTTGTCAAAATTGTAATTTTAGTCCTGTAAGTTTACCTATTTTGGATTTTGGTGCTACAAGTTGCAAAATTGCAATTCTAATATATAAGTACAAAAAAAAATGTCCTTTTTAGTCCTTTTTCACCAAAGCCAGGGAAATTCACCAGAACAGCTGGCTTGGCTCACCGAGTGTGTGGCAATTTGGAGCTCTTGCCATGTTGGATTGCCTAGTAGGCATTTTTTGTCTTTTTCTTGCTTAGTTGGCAACATACATGTTTTTTCTTCTTTTTCTTTTTTTTTTTGTAATTGCAAATATATTATATAATTCATATACACACACATATATACATCTGTTTATATATATTTATATATTCCACAAGTACATTCACATATATATTTATATATATGCATATATTTATTTATATATACATATACATTTATATATTTATAAATGTACATATATATGTATATTTACGTATATACATACATATTCTACTCCCCAACACCTCCCACCCCTGCCACCACTACCCCACTGGACTGCCCCTTGTCCTGATGGACTGTCCCATCCCCCTTGCCCCCCAAGTACAACTCAGCACGTGCCCATGGTGGCCGTCTACACAGTGTAATACACCAAGTCTTTAGGAAAATTATTATCTTAGAAGTATTATTAATTATACTTCTAGAAGCACTTGAATTTACTAAGGCTAGGCTTTGATGTTGTGGAAGTGTGTGGTTAGTAATAAGCTTCTACGCTTGAAAAAAAATGGATATATACAATATTGGATGTTAGAAATAATAAAGTAATATTAGTTGATTTTGATTCTCCAATGATATTATTGGGTTGCTTTTCTCCTAAAATTTGAGCGTGCAATTTATTTGGGCTCGACCAACATTTAAGGGATCTTAACTGAAAATAAATATGAGATATAAATTGAATTCTTTTTGGGTTACTAAGGATCTTATGTTACTTTGATGTTAGATTTTTAGGATTTCTTGGTGATGATTGAAGATGTAGAATTTATTAGGTCAATTATTTGATGAAACTTTATTAATTGAGTTTTACATTAACATTTAAGTTAGCTGCTATATGGATATCAATTTTGAAGCTAAAAATTTGTCTTTCATTCAAGATTATTTGACTTGGGCCATAATTATAGGAATCGTATGTGAATCAAAGGTAGACAAATTATGTTTAGAAGATTGGGTTTCTTTAGGGAATTGGCAATATGATATAGGCCCTAATTATATTTTTATAATGAAAGTATTATTAATATTTGGTCCATATCTTGTTAGCCCAATCTATTTAGTTTATTTCAAGTTATAATTAAGCCCATAAATAGTGTAGAAAATAAGCCCACAAATTATTAGTAAGTAATTACGGGGTTTAGGTCCCTGATAATCAAATTAAAGAAGACGAAAATCAATTTTCATGGAATTTTCGGATTTATGGATAGATGGATAATTCTAGAGGTCTTCCCATCATCTTAGAACTCTATTTGGATAGTTTTTGACTCCCATAAGATATCTAGTTATGTTGGTTAGCTAAAACTAAGTAAATATAGGTGATGTGGAATCCTAGAACCATATTTTTTGTACCTCTACACTTTCGTACGAAAATTCATTATAAATATTTCTTATTACATAATTAGTAAACTATAGTAATAATCAGTTAAAGTTCAAAATTATTAAATCATTAAATAATTTAGAATCTCATATATTTAGTCATGAGCTTGGGAATCTCAGCAACTATCCAATCTTGATAAGTTAAAGATTTTAGGATATTCGGTAACTATCAAATCCTGATAAGGTTAGGATTCTTGAATTATCTCTATAGCTTTGAGTTATTATTATCTAAAATTGAAATCTAATCAAATCTGAGGAGTTAGAATTAGAGTGATCTTATTATCTCAATATGATGTGAATTCTCGTTTATCCAGAATACCTATCCTTGTAGTATAAATACCCATATAGTAGGAAATGAAGAAGTCATACGCAGAGATAAGAAAATACCAATTTTTCTACTTTAAAATCAGCAGGAAATTTCATTCTGAGTACTAATGTCCTATTTTTTTGTCGTAAAGTTAGTGGAGAACGTTTAAGTTGTAGACCAAATTTGAGCGAATATGTGGATTTTAATATTTTGGGTAAGTAAATCTCTGTTCTTTTTCAATTGAAAATATTTTCTGCATGAATGATTTATGCATAAAAAGTAAATGACATGTTCTTTTATTGAACTTTTACATATAATGGTATTCATTGTAGAATTTTCTATGTGCAAATAACCAACTATTTATAAGACTTTTCTACATGCATAAAACTTAGTTTTTTTAGGATTTGAGCATGTAAAATAAAAATCTTTCTGAATACTTGCAAAAGATATAGTACTTTTTGTCAAAATAAATAATAAAAAGGATCTATGCTTTGAATAATTCAGAAATTATTGGTAGGAACGAGTTCCGTAACTGTGCTGCAGGGTTATAGTAACAAAAGATTTCTGAAGCCACTCTTAACAACATTGTAGTTAAGACATCTAAAGCCACTCAACGGCATTGTAGTTAAGAACTTGACCAAGATAATCAATTAAAATCCTAAAAGTTCATGAGCATGGTTAATTAATGAATTGAAAGTTTCTAATAAGTTATGTAACTTTTTGTTCTAAATCATTCTGAAAGATATATGATTGACTCTAAAAACATGATTCTTGAATTTTTATATTAATTGTTATATTTTTAGAAAGTGAATATTTTTTTATTTTCAATGAATTTTCCATGATATTTGTGCTTGCTCAATCCAATAGAAAAAGGAAAGCAGATTTAATTATTGGGCAAAGTGTCGCTCATATGTTATTAATCCATTTTTTTTGCTGAAAATTTAGTTCAGAACGAGGAAGGTGAACAGTTTTGGGGATGGTGATAAAGATTGACATAAATAAAATAGGTTCTTTGATGTTTAAAATTTCTAGTTAGTTGTTTAGGAAAGTTTATTTGAGATCTCGGTTACTCCAATTTGATTGTTAAGACAAGTGTTTAGAGCTTTCTTTTATTGTGATGATTTATTTTGGAATTTGTTTAATAAAATTTGTAGGAATTCAGCAAACTTTGTTGGATTTGAAGCTTAGTGTTTCTGAGTCCTTGAGCATAGGGGCACGTCGTATTATGTCCCGAATTTGGGGCGTGACACACAGGTTGCCCACCAAGTGCCTTGACTGGAAGGAATCTCTTATTCGACCAAAGTAAGCTAGAGAGGCCCTCGCCTAGGGAGATATCTCGATCAGAATAGGTCAATTGAAAAGGTAGGAAAATTATTTTTCCCACCACCAGTCCCTATCACATTAAATGTGGTTCAACCACCACTCTATTGTATTAAACATGCTGACAGCTGGTATGCCCCCCATATTAAAGGAGCATATCTCCATCATACCACCCATACGCCTCTGCATTAAATGTGGAGGTCTCTTCCATATGCCATTTCCCAAAAGACAAGGAGGTGCACCACCTAGAAGAAGGTTTTCAAACAAACAAAGACCTAAGAAGCCCTCAAACAAAGACAAGAGCCCTCATTGTGTGAGCAAGCTCATCATAAACATTTTTACCTCCCACAAGAGACTATAAATGCCCAATTGCAACCACTTCAAGAGGTAAGTTAAATATAACTTTAGCCCTCACTCTAACGCTCTAAATTTTGGTCGATTATACTGACTTAAGAGTTGGAGTACCTTAGCTGAGGATCTCCTCGGCTAGCTTCACGTGTACTGATTGGTTGAAGAACTCGACTTGCTCTAAGCCCCACATTCTTCTTTAGTAATTCTCCTGGCCAACTACTTTGGGCCAAGACCTAATTATCTAGCACTTCGATCCCAGCATCATCACCTGACATGATTGAATTCAAGGAGTATTCTAGAGTTATGAATTTTTATTGATGTTAACTCCCCCTCCTGGATGCAGCATATCAAGGAAAACTCGATGAAATGCTTCGAAATTATGTGGTTTCGTTGTTAATATTTTGCCCACCAAACTCAAATCTGTGTTGCAAGTCTCTTTATTCCATTTGGATTCCAAAACCACTAAGGTTTCGTTCTCCCGATCTGTAACAAGGAGACTTCCAGTAAGATTTAATAAATCATCATCCATATGAAACACAATTAGAAGATACTAATGAGAGAATTGTTATCATTTAAATAAAGATATATAACTTTTTAATAATTTTTAAATATCATTGTTTTTTTTTATTAGTGATTGTTGCGTGCGGTTCTCACATGCATAATATTTTTAAGAATTATATATCATTTGTGCATCTATCACCTTCATAGACTAAAAATTGATGTAGTTTAAAAATATATATATTTATTGTGTATATATTGATGGGTTTTTATATTATTCGTATTTAAACATAAAATCCCTTTTATATACAAAACATAGTCGATACAATTTTATAATATGAATTTGGTGTGTTTTCTTGACTCAATGAAAGGATAAACTACAATAAAAGTTCCTTAAGCTAAAAAATACTATCAAAATTAAATTTTCTCTCTCCTTTACTATAATGAATAAGTGTAACGTAATTAAATTTTATAAGCTTCAAATGGAAAAAGAAAAAAAATATATTAAAAGATAAACGAAACAAAGACGCACAAGTTTAAAAATGGAATTTGGATTTTGTACTACAAATACATGTAAGTTGAATGTGGATTTCTAACTTTTGACAGCAAAATAGTTTTATTCAGAAAATGACGATTGGTGTAATTTAATTGTATGCATGATTGTGACTTTTAATATGGATTGAAAAATTACAACCAATAACGTTGATTTCTTTGAATTTTAAAATATGTGAGAAGGGTCACTTTGAAAATTCTGAGAATTGGTATGATAACTATCTATATGCATTGGAATAAGTAAAGACAAACCAGTAAAATTGCATAAAGTAACTTGCATTCTGCTCACAAAATATGCTGTCCTTTTAATTTTTATAGTAGTCTAAATATTTATGGGTTTTGTTTTCAATATTGAAATGCTTATTTTGTCGAAGTAAGATTCATATCATTAATATTTGACATGGTATTTCACTAATTTAATAAATGCTGTAACTTATTGAATAATTAAAATATAATTTCTCTTTCTATTGTCACAAAGCAATGAGAATTGAAATTCATAATAAACTAAGTAATAATTTCACATTCCAACTTAATTTAATTGACAAAATTTTAAGAAATACTAAAATATATATTTCTATCTGAAATAGATTTCACAGATGTGACGTAAATAAAATGTTGACACCTAGTAATTAACACTTTTTCTATTTTCAATTATGTGAAGTAAGCATTTTTTTTTTAAGAAAAGAAATAGGGAATAGAATAAATGATCAAAGTAGGCAATAACCTGCATTAGAAATTGTTCAAATTAGTCAGGGCAAAAGAGAAAGTGAATTGTTAGTCAAAATGACATACACACCTAAAAAATGAGCAATTATATTTTTAAATTGTTTGATCAACACAAAATTGATCGTTGAGATATTTTTTAGAGTTCCTTGATGTCATAAAAAGATTTACACCATTAATTTAAAATAATTCCAATACTTAAAAATAATTAAATAAAAGATGGAAACAATACTATAATTAAATAAAATCTTGATTAGTGATAATTGATCTGGTATAATTGTCTTCACACCTCTACGTCTGATATATAAATTTAAATTTCACTGAACTCTAAATGGGACGTGTGAGTAAATGTGAATAAAGAAAATGGTCTTGATCTTCGTGCCTTAATTGTGAGGTCACACAAAAATTGATGAAGCTGGCTTTTAAAGTGAAAACCTTGTCAGTTTTTACTACTTCAAAGTTAAAAATTACTCACATGTACAAATTTTAATACAAAAATTACTTTAAAATATGCATATATTCTACACAAACGTATGTATTTCTTGTATATAAAAATAATAAATCCAACAAATTTATTTTTATATCTATCATATTCAATATGTTTAACTAAATTATTTAACTATTTTTTTTATTTTAAAATAAAGTCAAGAACTGTTCTTTCTTGTTTAATGTTGAAATTGTAATGAAAAAACAAATAGCTAGACTAAACCTAAATTGCTTTTTTGTAAAAATCAAAGCGACTTATAAAATTTTGAAAATTCTTTACTTCATAATTAATATCATAAATTTATTTATTTTTCAATTACATGTATATATGTCAAAAAGACAAATCAAGGACAATACAACTTGACATATAGTAAATTTACTATAAGCTTTATATGAACGATATAAAGAATAAATACATTACATTTAAGCGCCACAATGAACGACGTGTACTAATATATCATGTATCATTCAATTATATATTAATCATTACTTATTATCAATTATCAACTATAAGCTTTATATGAACCATATACAGGATAAATATGTTATATTTAAGCACCACGATCAACGACGTGTGTTAATATATCATGTATCATTCAATTATACATTAGTCATTACTTACTATCAATTATCAACTATTTTGATCATTGTTGTTGGAATACATAAATCTTTCCATGTATAATAGAATTTAAGTAAAATATGTCAAAATTTTGATGAAATTTCAGGTTTACTATTTGAATGCAATTTCATTGACAAATTACATCATATTAAAAGTTATGGTTGTCGTGGAATATTTTTAACTTATACCATATTAGTAACTATAACTGCCGTCGAGTATAATTTCTAACAACCTTCTTCGTTAAAATTTTGGCGGATGGTGGGTCCGCAGAAACTGTTGCCGGAGCTGGAGCAACGGTTAGGAATTTGAGGTGTGGGGATTCCTGCTGCTCATTTCTCAACTTCCGATATTTCAGGTATTTCTTCAACCATTTTCTGTGCTAATGAGGAAAACAAACGTCAACTTCGGTTGTCTTGGTCAATATCGGTATGTTTGAATGCAGTATCTTTGCTCTATATTTTACTAATTATTGTCCCCCATCAAGTGGATTTAGTGACATTTTTAATTAAATCCGATATAATATATTCAGTTTAATTTGGAATTCATTGGAAGAAAGTATAAAAAATCACTTCTTTACAAATTTGACGATTATAAATAAATTTCACCATATATTCTTGTTCTTGGTCAATATCAGTCTGTTTGAATACATTACCTTTGCTCTATATTTTATTAATTATTATCCCCCATCAAGTGGGTTTAGTGAAATTTTTAATTAAATTGGATATAATATGTTCAGTTTAATTTTGAATTCATTGGAAGAATGCATAAAAAATCACTCATCTTTGTAAATTTGACGATTATAAATAAATTTCACCGTGTATTCTTGTTCTTGGTCAATATTTAGTATGTTTGAATGCATTACCTTTACTCTATACTTTATTAATTATTATCCCCCATCAAGTGGGTTTAGTGAAATTTTTAATTAAATCCAATATAATACGATCAATTTAATTTTAAAATCATTGGAATAAAGCGTAAAAAATCACTCATCTTTATAAATTTGTACGAATATAAATAAATTTCTCCATCTATTCATGTTCTTGGTCAATATTGGTATGTTAGAAAGGATTACCTTTGCTCTATATTTTATTAATTATTATCCCCCATCAAGTGGGTTTAGTAAAATTTTTAATTAAATCGAATATAATATGTTCAGTTTAATTGTGAACATTGAATTCATTGGAATAAAGTGTAAAAAATCACTCATCTTTATAAATCTAACTATTATAAATAAATTTCACCATCTGTTCTTGTAAATTTAAGGGTAAAAAATGAATTGAGTGCACTCAATCCATTTCCATGTGGGTTTAAATATACTTACCGTAAATTCATAATATAATTCATCTATATATATATATCTATGATCAAAGTGGATCTCATATAGATGAAAAGATAGTGAAAAGGTTATGACAACGTTGAAAAAGGGTAAAAAAAGATCTTGCATGCAATAAAGACCAGAATTCATGCTGATTTAAGTAATAATCACCTGCCCTAATACACCTGATAATTTTTTATCCAAAACTCAAAAAAATACAAGTAATGAGCAACCCAAAAAATTACGAGTGATTTTACCCGTAACCAATTTACCCGCCGCTTTTTGGTCCGGCCCGCGGGTAATCTATTTTTTTTAATAGTTATATATATAATATATATTTACATGTAAATACTTATAATAAATTAAATTAAAAATTATATCCTAAAATAAAACCTAAATAATTTGTGCTAGAACTTGGTTGTGTGGTTGTGATGTTGATGGTAAGTTGACTAAGGTTTTTTACTTTATTAGCAATATTATCTATTTCTTTTTAAATATTTGTTATTGAGTATATATTTTTTTGTAGATGATGATAAGCCAAGTGATGAACAACTTGTTGTGCATATTCCTATAGATGCAACATCTTCTTTCACAAGAACAACAATGTTTGATTGATATTTATACTTTCAATTCAAAAACTTTTAGGATGTAATGGAATTTAAGTTTGAACATTTGAATGTCATGTACTTTAAATTTGGTAGATTTTGAATACTTAATATGTAAGTTTTAACTTTTGAACTACAATATTATTAATATGCTTTAGGTATTTGTTCAATTTAATGTTTGAAATTTGTAGCCTTTTTTTAAAGTTTTATTTAGTTAATATTTAAATAATATCATGTAAGTTACAAGTTGGACATTAATTTATCTTTAAATATAAAAAAAATAAAAAATTAATGGATACCCACAAGCTACCCATTACCCGTGAGAACGGTTAATGGGTGCCTTACCTCGTATCCAATAAAAAATGGGTAAATTTACCCAACCTGTGATTATCCGCCCCTGATTTACCTATGGATTACCCATTGCCAAGTCTAGGCTCCGAGCAACAAATGCAAACAGCCCAAAAAATCCTCAAACTTTACTATAAATATCTTTTTGTCTATTATGTAATCCTTGTAATTGTAGTAACCATAAAATACTAATAATAATTTTTGTCCAAATTTATTTAATCCAATAGAGTGTTAAAGCAGAGAAATGAGTAGAATTTAATCATAAATTATCATTATTCTTTTACAAATTGCAAAAAGAAAAAAAATTAAAATGGTGACATTTTAATTTGAGAATATGATGTGTGGAATTTTAGTTCAAGAATGTGAAGGGATAACTTTTTAATTCAAGAATGTGGAGACTGGAGTAACATATTTTAATGGTATGTGCAGAGAGAATTCGTTTATAAACGACAAAATTGACTATGTAAAGTTAGGAAAAATGTGTTATACCTGTATTTATTTAACATATTTCAAAGGGTGAGGTTTAAGTTAAGAGAATATATGGAGGAGAAGAAAATTGATATTGAAATATATCATAAAGTGCTTTTCATTTTGATGAGGTTGAAAGTCATATTTAGTGAATGAGGTACTGTTTGGGCTAACTTGACCAAGGAGATCGAACGATCCAACAGTGATATTTTTCTTGGGCTGAGATCTGCAACCAACAGTAAATATTAAACTAGTCAATGTGCCCTTAGTTAAGGCACTCCAACGCTCAAATTATTACTGGTCGAGTGAGATGATCGAGCAGCAAAGTAAGAGCATATAGTGTATATGGCATACTTAGAGGATGGCTGGCAGTGAGGTATGTATAGCCTTATTTTGGTGGATGACATATCTAAAATGCTCCTATCAAGTATAAAGGGCTTTTGTCCTTGCATGGGAGTTATTAGTCATTTTCAATCCTAGTGTTATTTCAGGTGACATTATTTTCTACTTTCCAAGGTGAATAGTACTTTAGGGGTGCGCCTCCTTAACAAAGTTGGTGGCAGAGGCTATACTAGGGTGATATATATCATTAATGCAGAGACACGCTGCCTGTCAAAGCATTGAATGTGGTAAGGATATGAATCAGCGCCAGAGTGAGCATTCTAATCGATTATCATCGACCGGACATAGTGGTCGACCAGAGAAATAGCTAAACAGACAAGTGGTTTGAAGCCTCCCGTTTGGTGCGATCGAGAACTATTTGCTCAACTAGGCGGTTGTGGTCGAGTGACCCCGCCCAACTGGGATTGGAAGTGCTATTGGGCTTTGGATGTTAAGTGAGACTAAAAACGCTGTCTGGAATCGATGACTAGTTGGGCTGAGCCTGTTAGGCTATTACATATCACATTTTATTTTTGAAAGTGTATTGTAAGATATGAGGAGAATTAGTGATATCAACATAATTCAGAAGCCATTATTTATTTATTAGTACATTATCTTTTATTTATGTAAGAAAGTCAGTTTCTTTATTTGGGTAAAATTTTATGAATTTTAGATTATGAGTTGTAATTTACTAATTTAGGCTGTGCCTCACTTGCGGGATCCATTTTATAGATCGAGGCGTAACAATAATAATGTCGTTAAATAGATAATCCCATGTATTAAGTTATCGGCAAAGAAATAAGTTTAACATCACATGGCTGTCTTATTTAACCAATGCTTCAATGGTGTAAACTTAAATATTTTTTCCTTACTAAGTTCATATAATTTCACAATCACCAATAGACCAAATTAATTAGATTATTTAAGGTCCATTTTTATGCTAAAAACCCACAAGTGCAAGTGATTAAAAAAAATAATTATTCAATTCGTCAAAAAAGAAAAGAATGATAGCCTTATCACAATGTGGTTTAAACATGGCAGAAATTGAGTTTATCATTTTTGAGATAATTATTTATCGGCCAACCATTTTTAAAATTATACTTAAAAATATAAGTATACTTACATTAGCCTTTTTTCGCCCCTTTTATACACATAAAAATTTTGTTAGGATTCAAATTCAACCTCACACATACAAATATTAGGGAGATATTATAGAGTTAATTGACCACTTAGTCATGATAATGCTATTTTTTTTTCTATAAATCGTACAATTATTTAGAAGAATGGTTAACAAAATTGAGAAGAGGAAAGTACATTAAGATTTCAACAAATGGACTAAGATTTTCAATATGAAGGGCAAAATGACCTGCCCAGCGAAACACTCAAGTCTCAAGTAAAAACTTTTAGGGTGGTTTTTTCGACGCTTTTCAAAAATTTCTGGAGGTGATTGAAAATTAGTAGGCTAAATGCGAATCTCGCCTAAAAAATTATGAAGTCCAATGTCCGATCTACTGGTTCGTGACTGAAACTAAGGTAGTGTTTGGTTTTATTGTGGGTGTTTTTAGGAAGAATGTTTTGAGAAAAATATTTTAAGGAATGGGTTGAGAAAATGTGATATATGTTTGATTTTATTTTAAAAATTTGTTAAATATTATTTTATATTGAAATAGTATGTTTGATTTTATTTTCTTAGGAGATAAATTGTATTGAAAATGTCTTTCTTGGAAAATAGTGGAACAAGGGTATTTTTAAATATTTTGAAATTATTTTGAATATTTTTATGTTTATTTTTTTTTCCAGAAGAAAAATATTTTAGGGAATTAAAAACAAAGGTAATATTTGGTTGTGTTTTGTATCTTCTATATTATATGTATTGGCAGAATGAATTTTAGAAATAGGGTTAGAGAATATGATGGATGTTTGTTTATGTTTTAAAAAATAATAAGAAATTTATTTTGGAAAGTATTGGTATATTTATTTATGTTTTGGAGGAATTTTTTTTTTCAACTGTAACAATCAAATAAAAACTTTTTTTATTAGCATTTGAGGTAAAAATAGGATTGAATAATTTTTTATTGTAAAAAATAATAATAAAATAATATATATATATATATATATATGTATATATATATATATGCAAAAACGGACGAATTTTGGAAATACTAACAATAAGAAAGGGTCTTTAAAAAAAATATTTTATATTTTAAAAAAATGAATGTATATTCAATTATCTTTTGACAATAATTTATTTCGTCAAAACTTAACCGAACACCCCAAACATTCCCTGCATTGCTTTAGTCAAGACAGGCTCAACCCGCGCTGTCAATGTTCCTATAAAAAACAACCGGTATGGGAAACTGTCTGTGAGCTCTATTTATTTGGTTTATTTTATTTTTCCGTCTTCAATTCTATATTTCATTGGAAAATGGCAGCTAGTTTTCACTGAAGTTAATCCCCTGCTGCTCAACGACTGTTTTTTTAGCTCCAGATAGAGCTTTTTACAGTAGAACGAATTCTGGTGGTGCCTATTCTCACGCCTCATATTCTGATTGTCATTTGTCACGGGAAAGAATATTGCACATGATCATGATACGGGCTAAAAATCTGAATTTTCTCCTTCTGTTGACTGCCATTATTCTGTATTCTCTCTGCCCGAGGTTTTGCGCAGCACAAGTCAACAGTATATCAAGCAATCCTTGCGAAACTTATGGCAGGTGTGAGGCTTTCGGGAGCTGCAACTCACAAAGTTCACCTATTTGTAGTTGTTTGCGAGGATTTTACGCGCTGAACAATCTGGAGTGGGATTCAGGAAACTGGACGAGTGGGTGTGTGGGAAGGGTTCCTTTGAACTGTGAAGGGAATAACGGGACAACTAACGGCCGACGAGAAGATGGGTTTATGAGGCTTCAGATGATGAAAATTTCGGGCTACTCGGACCAGTGGTTTGGCCCGGAAGATCAGTGTGAAGGTCAATGCTTGAGAAATTGTTCGTGCATAGCCTATGTGATTGACGTCGGTATTCGATGTATGCTCCGGAGTGGAACCTTAATCGATATTCAGAAATTTACAAGCGGCACGGGCTCAGATCTTTATGTTCGTGTGGCAAATTCTGAGCTAGGTAATTTTATTTTGGGATTCTATGATATTCTTGAATGTCATTTCAATGAATAAATAATTGTTTTCTTATTTTTGACTCTGAACATTTATATTCTAGTGTCGTGAAATTATGGATGTGGACCATTGCCCTCCCAAAGAAGAATCTTGGTAGGAAGTAAATCTTTTTTTCATTTATGGTGGTTGTTCTTTCGCTGCAGATCGTCAGAAAGATTCTAAGAAGATTGTAATAATTGTGGTTGTAATTGGCTTTGTTGTCATTTCCATTTGTGCTTATTTTTCTTGGAAATGGATGGCTAAGCACAGAGGCAGAGGTAATATTTGTACAATTAATCCATCAAACTTGTAAATATATGCAGCTTTCACTTAGCATGCATTTCATTGTCAATCAGGCAAAGAAAGAACAAGCGAACCTGCAAGAGCAGGAACAACAGCTGGCGCATCAGGTTCAGTTGATTCCTCTCTTCAAGTTGCATTAAGTAAATTTAATCTTGAAGAGTTACCACTGTTTAAATTTGAGATGCTTGCAAATGCGACTAATGAATTCTCCGAAGCTAACATGCTTGGGAAGGGTGGTTTTGGTCCTGTTTACAAGGTAACCTTTTTTCATGCTTATTCATCCTCTCGCGATCTTCTGGCATGTATCACCTTGGTTTGAATATGAATGTGCTGAAACTGCTGCAACTCTACGGAGAATTGGTGAATGGAAGAGAAATTGCAGTTAGGAGGCTTTCCAAAGCATCTGGACAGGGAATGCAAGAATTTATGAATGAAGTGGTGCTGATCTCTAAACTCAAACACAGGAATCTTGTTAGATTACTAGGATGCTGTGTATAGAATAAAGAGATGGTGTTGGTATACGAATACATGCCTAATAAAAGCGTGGACTTTTTTCTTTTTGGTCAGTTCAAGGTCTACTCTGTTTTCTATACTGGTTTTTCATCGATGTCATAGCTGCAGAAGATTTGATCAAACTTTATATTTTGTGTACATTATACTTCAAACTAAATTTTAAAATTAGAATTTCTTTCCTCTGCATATTCTGTTTAGATCGATCACAAAAGATCCTAGATTGGAGAACGCGTTTCAACGTATTTGTCGATGTCTCATCTGTCTCCACAGGGATGCTAGATTGAAGATAATCCATAGAGATCTCAAGCCAAGTAATATATTGCTGGATAATGATTGGAACCCAAAGATTTCGGACTTTGGTATGGCTAGAATATTTGGAACCAAGCAAGATCATGTTGGCAATGTAAGAGTGTTAGGAACATGGTAAGTATACATTTCATTGAACCTATTCAGAGCATGTAAAATTAGAGATGGCCAGCTGATATGATTTTTTTGCAGTGAATATATGGCTCCCAAGTATGCACTGGAAGGAAGATTTTCAGAAAACTCTGATGTTTTTAGCTTTGGAGTTCTGATGCTGAAGAATGCTAGTGGGAGAAGGAACACAAGTTTCTACCATCAAGAAGGCTTTTTGAACCTTTTGGGACATGTTAGTCACCTTGAAATCTCCTCTGGTTTGAGATAATTCCAAGTCGTCAATGTCAATATCAACCTCTCCGGTGGACATCTGCTGTCTTTATATATTTCTTCTGATAGATCCTTTATGTTTTTAGTTGAGTTCAGATCAGTTGGTTGCAACAACAGTAAAGGGGCTGTGGCACCACTAGGCTTTTATCACCTAATTTTATTGCATAAATGATCTTTTGACATGATATTGAAACTTCAAGTATGGAAACTATGGAATGAAGACTATATTGTGGCTTCCATTAATCCAAGAATATCAAGTCCTAGCTACCGGATAGAGGTGGTGAGATGCATACATATTGGGCTATTGTGCGTCCAAGAACTCCCCAGAGACAGGCCATCCATTTCATCCGTGCTGTCAATGCTAAACAGTGAAATTATAGAGCTTCCAGAGCCAAAACAGCCGGAGTTTACTATAAAATCAAGCCGCTCTGATATAGGTCCAAGTTCTTCTCAACAAAGCCAAAAGAATAGTGCCTCTTTGAATTATGTTACTCTCACCATGTCTCACAGGGCGCTTCTTAGGAGTATGTATAGTAGCGTACTGTGCGGCTAGTAGCTGGTTGCTCGGGAGTTACGTTCGCCAAAAACTCAGTATCAAAAACCAATGAGAGCCCAACTACTATCAAGCTCAATAATCGACAACCCACAAGAGCCCAACAACTGTCAAGCTCGATAACAGTCAACCAACAGGAGCCCAACCACCGTTAAGCTTGATAACCGACAGCAAATAAGAAAGCTTTAAGAGGCACGATCAATTGGAAAGAAAGCTTGCATTCATTGATGAAAATAGCATTACAATATTTACAATTGCCAGAGCAACGACAGACGTTGAGGGGGACTCTAGCAAAGTACAGTACATCTCAGCTTCAACTACGCATTCCCCCTTATAATAGGCTAAAAAAGGATTTCTATTGTGACAGCACTAGATATTGAAAAGCTGAAAATTACAATAAAAATGGCAGCATCTTGCCTACATATTTACAAGAGGAAAAACAAAAGGAAAGGCCTATACCTAGGACACGGTAAATGAACTCCTTGGAATGCAAGTCCATTGATGCAGGTTGATTAAGGGGTTGAAGGGGCGGCCTGAGTGCCCAGTGGATGGTCAAGGGACCCGAGGGCAAGGTCGACCCTTGACATTCTCCCCCACCTGAGATGGCGACGTCCTCGGCGACATTGAGGCCTGGTATGCCTCCAATAGAGGTTTGAACGCCCTGAGGTCCGTCACCCGCTCCCAAGTGTTCTCCTCACTGCTATATTCCTTCCATTTCACCAAGTACTCCATCTGCATTGTGCTTCCAGTACCAGTTACTCGGTGATTTAGAATTACTTCTACCACCCTTTTCTCTTTCTTCATCAATATCAACTGTGGGCGGCTAGGTTTGTTTCGGGATGCGTCCTCTTGGTCTGCATGGTAAGGTTTGAGCTGGCTCACATGGAGGACATTGTGAATTTTCCACCAGTCAGGTAACGTTATCCTGTAAACTACCTTTCCGATGCGTTTAATGATAGGCAACAGTCCAATATATTTCTGCATTAAGCGAGGGTCTCTCCCCCTAGCTGATTTTGACTGTCTCGGGTCGGGGACCTTTACCAATACCATATCTCCTACTTGGAATTCACTAAAGCGGCAATTTTGGTATGCATACTTCTTCATCCGCTTTTGAGCTTTCTCGAGGTAGCTCGGGCTAGATTAACATTCTGTTTCCATTTCTGTGAGAAACTCCTTGCGAGAGGAGATCGTGCACCCTGTGGGGAGTCCAGAGTGTGAGGGAGTAGCGGTTGCTACCCAATCACATTCTCAAAAGCACTCTTATTAGTGGTAGAGCACTTCTGGGCATTGAAGCACAGCTGAGCAACATCCAAAAGCTTTACCCAATCCTTCTGAGAGCCATTCACAAAGTGTCGAAGATATTCCTCCAATATAGAATTGAAGCGCTCAGTCTAGCCGTCAGATTGTGGGTGGTAGCTCGAGCTCATGTTCAGTTTGGATTCGAAAAGTTTGAAGAGCTCGGTCTAAAATATGCCAGTAAATTGGGAGTCATGATCACTGACAATTTCCTTCGGCAGTCCCTAATACTTGACAATATGCTTGAAGAAGAGATGAGCTGTCCCTTTTGTTGTAATATGTTTAGGGGCTACAATAAAAGTAGCATACTTCGAGAATCGATCTACCACGACAATGATAGTCCCTAAATCTCCCACCGTAGGTAACCCAATGATATAATCCATAGATATGCTCTCCCAAGGTCACTGGGGAATACGCAGTGGTTCTAGCAAGCCTGGTTTCTTTTAATGGTTCGGTTTATCCTGCTGGCACACTAGACAAGTGCGGACATACACCTCAATATCATCCCGCATCTGCGGCCAATAATATGATCTGTGCACCAAGGCATAGGTGCGCTCAGCTCTTGGGTGACCCGCCCAAAGAGTGTCGTGGCGTTCCAAAATTAATGATTTCCTCAGGTCCCCGCCTTTAGGTATATACATGCGGTTTCCTTTGGTCATCAAAAGTCCTTCATCTATCCAAAACTGCTGAGTTTTGCCCTTCTCGACAAGATCAACCAAATACTGCCCTGCAGGATCCTTTGGTAGAAGCTCCCGTATTCAGTCTTTCACAGAAGTAGTAACTGCACTCGAGGATAAAGCGGCTACCACCCTCGTATGGTTCGCCCTCCGACTCAAGGCATCACCCACATGATTGCTCGCCTTGGCACGGTATTCCAGGGAAAAGTTAAATTTTGCCAACAACGCTTGAAGACTAATTGCAGTATTATCCGTCCTGACCACAAAAGGAGAGCCTAATAAGTAGTGCCGCCATAGTCTGAGGTAGTGAACTATAGCCAGCAACTCCTACTCATGCGCGGAGTATCGTCTCTCTGCTTTCGTCAACTTGCAGTTCTCAAAAGCAACGGGATGCCCATCCTGAGCCAGCACTCCCCCAAGAGCAAAATCTGAGACATCAGTCTCCACTTCAAACATCTTCGTTAAGTC
>JACGDI010005762.1:1053722-1106545 GCA_014898725.1 Jacaranda copaia
AACCGCTTACATGACGTTTTTATATGTTTCACCATTATCTTTCTTTTTATTTTTCAAATATTATTTTATATGTATCATTATACTATTTGATTTAAAATTATGACACAACCTAGAAATAACAATTTACTAGTAATTAGTATTTTATAAACCATTAGGATCTTTTAGTTTATTTATATGATATGCAATTAGTAGTTATAAATTATTTTGATGCAACTTTTTAGGTTTTAAATAAATATTATAAGTTTCTTAAAATAACATATTGTTCATTAAGAATTATACAAAATAAATACAATTTATATATTAAATGTTTCACTCCAAAGTGTTGGTGTCCATTAAGCTTAAAATACTGATATGGAATAGCCCAATAGGCCGAGATCTATTTAACATGCACAACCCAACATTAGTTATGGGCATAGTAGGGCTAGATCACTTGACCACAACTATTTGGTCGAGCGGACTGTTTACGACCGCATTCAATTGGAGGCTTCAAGCCACTCGTCCTATTCAACCATCTCTCTGTTCAATCGCTCTGTCTGTTTGACCATTATCGACCTCCATCCTTCACTCCAATGCTGACTTATATCCTGCTTGCATTTAATGTTTTGACAAGCGACATACCTTCGCATTAATGGCATGTGCTTGTCAGTACAGTCTCTGCCACCAATTCTACCACTAACCCTACCACCAACTTTGGCAGGGAGGCGCCTGCCCAGAGTACTGTTCACCCTGTAAAGCAAGAGATGATGCCACCTAAAATAGTACTGGGATCGAAAATGACTATTAGCCTCTTGGCAAAGACAAGAGCCATTTACACCAGATAGGAGCACATTCAACATATTACACACCAGAAGAAGGTTATAAACACCTCATTACCAGCTATACTTCAGTTAATGCCAAATACACTATAAGCTCCTAATATTCTATTCGATTATCTTCCTTCGAACAGAACTAACTTGAGCATCGGAGTGTCTTCGCTAGAGGCACCTCGGCTAGTTTAACATTTGTTATTGT
Organism: Jacaranda copaia; assembly: GCA_014898725.1. Taxonomy (NCBI): domain Eukaryota; kingdom Viridiplantae; phylum Streptophyta; class Magnoliopsida; order Lamiales; family Bignoniaceae; genus Jacaranda; species Jacaranda copaia. Next base: position 1,054,734 of record JACGDI010005762.1, read on the forward strand.
TGCAGATCTCAAACTTCAAGAAATATCGCAGTTGTATCATTTGACCTCCTTTGTCGAATCAGCCCAAACACCTCCATTTTCATTATAAACAACTTTCAATCTCATCATTTTGGCACCATTTGTGGGAAACTTTGAGATTACAACAAAAAAAATGACAAACATTCATAGAGCCGCATTTGAAAGGGAGGAGAGCAGGAGGTTTGCATCCCCACCTCGCCCTCTGCCCCTGCACGTTTCACACACTCCAGGCCTCAGCACCCACAAGGAGCAAGTTGTGATATTGACTATGCCCCAGTTACTACAGTTAATAAGCGAGCAACTCTCTGCTCAAATTTCTGGCTAGCTCTCTGCCGCATTAAATAGGCACAATACTGTGCCAGCCCCGATTGGCAGTGTCACCCTGCAACCACCTCCACTGAAAGAAAGATCCCCTAGGGATAGCTATGGTCACCATGAGTCCAAGCGGCTACCAACTAAGCATGAAGCCAGTCTTAGATGCCCTTAGGGAGAGAGGGGGCGACTGGAGTTAATGGAGAAAATTGTTGACTCCATTGATCATCACGTTCAACCTAATCGAGCCCCATAGCATGATAGGATCGAATGCTCTAGACATGACCACCACAAGGAATTGAAAGAATCAGCAGACCTCGCAGCCTAACCTGTTTGAGCTTTGAAGCGGGATAGGGTCGAGCATGCTGGACTCTATTTTGATCAGAATGCCACCCAAGCTGATCGGAAGGAGTGGGAAGTGGTTTCCCAATAAGTTCAACAATTAAACAGATACCTCGATGAGATCTCGAGGAGAAGCATTGAGAGAGCGCCTAATGCAGAGGGCCCCTAGAGTTCTTGTCGAGAAAGGGCTCCCTATTCATCTAGGAGATTATCGATAAACGCATTGCTGTCGATGCCAAGGTTCTAATCGAACTACTGAGATAGGACGACTCGACAAGTTTTTTCACTAGTTCGCCAGCTGAAGAAAGGCAAAACTCTCCCACACCCCCTCCATACTGTAAATTAGAATAAGGGGGAGTCCCTCTATAACTTCTTCATGAGGTTCAACATGGAGGTTTTAAAAATAGATAATCCTAGAATTGAGTTTTTGATCGATGTGTTATTCCTAGGGCTTAGATATAAGGAATGCGTTAATGCATTGGTGCATGAATTCCCCAGGTCGATGGAGGAATTGCTTGACCTGGTCAAGAGGTACATGATCTAGGAGGAAATGAACAAGCTTAAATTTGAATCCTCTGAGATCGACAAAAAGAAAAAGGAGACAGACGACCAAAAACAAAGGGAAAGAGGTCAATCTCCAATAAAACGTTTCCATGACTACACACCATTAAACATCCCAAGGAGAGAGGTCCTATATGCCGTCCAGTATAACAATCTCCTTAAAAAATTGAGAAAACTAATGAAAACTGAAGTAATGAGAAAATAAAAAAAGTACTGCCACTTCCACAAATAGAAGGGGCATGACACCGATGAATGCATCAACCTCCAAGACGAGATTGAGAGGCTCATTACACAAGACCATCTCAAAAAATATGCAGCCGTGAATACATAGGTTGAAGGAGATAAAATCGACCAGACTTCTCGTAGAGAAATGTTGGTTAGCCCTAGGAGAGAGGATAAAGGAAAGAAGCCCGCTCATGAGGATCGAGCCTGTCCATTCGAGGGGTGATTAACATGATCGCGGGAGGTCCCATTGGGGGAGACTCAAAGTCAACCAGAAGGCAAACTTAGAGGAGGCTGGAGTCAACCAAAGCCTTACCCGTCGAAACAACATTCCACTTATCAACGAGCATAAAGCTCATTTCATTCACTTATAGCGACTTAGCCCACCTTGAGGGAAAGAATGTTGACCACAAAGTTGATTGTCCTATGGTAGTCTCTATTGAGATTGCCAACTTTGAAGTGCGGAAGGTCCCGGTCAATAATGACAGCTCAACCAATATCATTTTCCACTCCACCCTCAAAAGAATGAACATGGGCCAGTTGAAGTTCAAGCTTGTGCGAACCCCTTTAGTTGGATTTAGGGGGTCAGAGATCATTCCAAAAGGATCTATCAGCCTATCGACATCATTTTAGGAGGCGCCCCAAAGAAGGACTGTAATGGTTGATGCCCCATTTGCTTACAATGTTATCATTTGTAGATCAACCCTGAATGATTTTTGTGCTATTGTGTCAACCTACCACATGAAGATCAAATGTTCGACCCCAGCAGGCATAGGGGAACTGTTGTGCAATATCAAGAAAATATGGAGGTGTTACAACATCTCGATCGAGTTAATTGAGCAGAATACTCGACCAAACTGAAAACCTTAGGGGACACCTCTATAGCGGAACTCAATGAGACCTAAACTAATAAGAATAGAAAGTTAGAAGATACCCAGGTGGAGCCCATCGGGGAATTAAAAAATATCGAGCTGGAATAAGAAAACCCCAAACAAACAACTCACATTGGGACAGACATGGCCCCTACCTAGAATGCCTTATGATCAATTTTCTAAGGAGAAACATTGATGTCTTTATTTGGAAAACATCCAACCTCTAGGGAATCGACCCTAATGTGATCGTGCATCGCCCTAATGTCGACCCCTTATATAAACTGATCAGATAGAAGATAAGGATGTTCATTGTTGAGAAGACTAAGATCATCGAGAAGGAGGCAAGAAACTCTTTGATGCAGGTTATATTATAGAAATTCAATATCCTTTTTGGCTTTGTAATGTTGTACTCATCCCAAAAAATGAAGGACAATGGCAAATATGTAACGATTTTGCAAATTTTAAAAAAGCATGCCCTAAAGATCCTTACCCCTACCTTAAATAGATTTATTAGTTGATTCAAATGCTGGTTGAGAGTTAATGAGCATGATGAATGCGTTCCAAGGCTATCATCAAATTTTCATGGCTCCCAAGGATAGGGATAAAACTTCTTTTGTTGTTCCCAATAGGGTCTATTGCTTCTTGGTTATACCTTTTAGACTGAAAAATGCTAGAGCAACTTACTAAAGGCGGGTCAACTTTATGTTTAAAAATTAAATTAGCAAGTCGATAGAGGTCTAAGTCGACGATATGATTATAAAGACGAAAAAGGCACAAGACCACTTGCTCAACCTCAATCATACTTTTCCAATTTTGAAAGCATTTGGTCTGAAGCTGAATCCAAACAAGTGTACCTTTGGAGTCTACGGGGGTAAATATTTAGGCTACATAGTCAGTTAGCGAGGTATTGAGGCTAATCTATAGAAAATATAGGCAGTCCTTGACATTGCTCCTCCACGAATGATCAGAGAAGTCTAGAGGCTGGTTAGAAAAATTATTGCCTTAAGTAGATTTATTTTAAGATTGGCAGATAAAAGGTAACCTTTCTTCAAAATTCTTAGAAATGCCAAAAAGTCAGGTTTCCAATGGAATGAACAATGTAATTAGGCACTGGTCGAGTTGAAGCAATACCTGTCCTTGCCCCCTATGCTTGCCAAACCCAAACTGGGAGAGGTACTTCAAATATACTTGGTGGTCTTTGAAATATCGATAAGCTTGGTCTTAGTCTCAACAAGAGATGGTAGCCATCGATTAGTCTATTATTGCAGTAAGTTATTCCAAGAATTGGAGCATAATTACTTGGAGATCGAAAAATTTTCCTTGGCATTGGTCACCATAGCTTGGAAATTGTGTCCATACTTCCAGTCCTACGATATTATAGTGCTGACCAACCAGCTGTTGAAATAAGTGTTGTCAAAATCTGACACATCCGAAAGACTAATCAAATGGGCCATCGAGTTGGGAAAATTTAACATTATCTTCTAGTTGAGAACAACCATCAAAGTATAAGTTTTGGCCGACTTCATCGCTGAGCAAATTAACTTGCCTGAGAAGAATTGCGAAGCCTCTCTTGTTTAGACTTTGCATATCGATTGGTCATCGACCATATTGGGAGAGGGAATAGGAATGGCTCTTTGATCCCCAGTAGCAGAGGGATATGATTTTTTAATAAAATTAGACTATGCAGTCATGAATAATGAGGCAGAATATGAGGCCCTCCTTGTTGGAATGAGGATGGGGCTCAATCGGGGTATCAAACACTTGGTTGCGATTATGGACTCTCAACTGGTGCTTGAACAGATTGATGAAAATTTCAAAGCTAAGGACTCAAAATGAACCGGTACTTGGCAAAGGTTTGAAGGTTGAAGCAGTTATTCAAAAGGTTCACCCTTAGCCAAGTACCTCGATCTGAGAATGGGCGGGTAGATGCCCTATTAAAATTTACAAGCTTGACCAGGGCACAAGAGATAAAAAAATAACATTTTTGGTTCCTGATAGGCCATCGATCGGACTATTCAAGGAGAATCTAGTAGCAAGCATTGAGAAGATAGTTTCTTCTTCGTAGGACCCAATCAAACTCTACTTGAGTCAATGCACCATCCCCGAAGATAGAAATGAGGCTTGGCACTTTTGAGGACAAGCTGTGAAGTTTGTGCTTGACGAGCAGGCTAAATTGTATAAGAGGTCGACCTCTGGAACCCCCCTGAGGTGCCTGGATCCTGACCAGGATCTTGAAGTATTATAGGATGTCCACGCAGGCATGTGCAGCAACCACTCTGGGGAAAGATCTCTTGCACATAAAGTAATCAGGTACAGATACTTTTGGTCAACACTATTGAAGGACTCAATGGATTTTGCTCGAAAATGTACATCATGCCAAGTCCATTCAAACCTACTGCATCAACCCACCTTGCCCATGGTCAATGCCTAAATTTCTTGGCCATTCGACCATTAGGGGATCAACATTTTTGATTCTCTACCGAGGTCGATAGGCCAACAAAAATTCATTATCATAGCGGTTAAGTACTTTACCAAATGGGTTGAGGTTGATGATGTTCCCAAGATAACAGTTGCAACCATTAAAAGTTTTATCTGGAAGAACATCATCTACCATTTTGGTCTACCCAAGGTCTTTATTTTAGATAATGGGACTCAGTTCCAAAGTAGGAGTGCCAGAGGTTAGTGTGAAGCCTTGGGGATCACCTAGCACTTTACTTCAATGGGCAATCCCCAATCAAATGGCTAGACAGAGCTAACAAATAGAATTATTCTCGACCATCTGAAAGTTAGGATACATGATACTAGTTCTAACTGGGCAAACGACCTCCCTGAAGTACTATGGGTGTATAGGATAATACCCCAAACAGCTATAGGTCACAGCCCTTACAGTCTAGTCCACGGGTCCGAGGCTATTATTCCCTTAGAGCTCATTCAACACATGGCTCGAGTCATTCACTTTCACTTACTAAAAAATACATTAGAGAGAAAGCTCGACCTAGAGACTATCAATAAGCGCAAGCAAGAAATATACAACACTATACAACGATACAGGTCGAGGATGGCTGATAATTATAACAAAGGGGTCAAGTTGCGCCGTTTTAAGGTCGGAGATCTCGTTCTCAAAAAAGTGGAAGTCTTTAAGAATTGTTGGTAAGATCAACCTAAAATGGGAAGGACCTTATACCATTGTCAAAGTGTTAAAGCATAATGCCTACAGACTTGCTAATATGGATGGGGATGAACTCTCTCGCCCATGGAACACCATCAACCTGAGGAAATTTTACATTTAAAAATTGTATTGTAATCTCCCCATATTTTGAGATATGAATAAAGTTTCAGCAACACTGTAGTTATTAGCTAGCATTGTCACAGCCGTATCTACCTTACATCCCCTCAAGTCCCTAGTCGATCCCATAGTTGATGAATAAGCAACCCTATGCTACCACCTAGTTGACCCCATAGTTGACAAATAAGCAGCCTTACGCCGCCACCTAGTCGACCTCTTAGTTGATGAATAAATAGCCTAACATTGCCACTCAAAATCCTCATCGACCCTATAGTCAGCAAATAAGCAGCCTCATGTTGCCAGTCTCACATCGACTTTGTAGTCGACAAAGAAATAACTTTGCATTGCACAATCAATTTAGAGTCGACCCCACAATTGACACAAAATATCTACACACTATAAACTTGGTTTTTTAGTCAAAACTATATGATTGATCCTATAATCGATCATCAGGTCGACCATACAATAATGAGAATCAACTACACAGTTGCGAAAAATAAACTGCTAAATACATTTTGGTAAAACCATGCGTCTATTAACATTAAGCAAAATTGACGACAATGTTATTAGATTTTTCTTAATAATGGTCTTAATAGCTAATTAGGTTGTTAACTATTCCTCATACTATCGTGATAATAAAGTTGCATTCGATAGCAGGCATCAAATTCATTCAACAAAATAGATGTGAAAAAATCTTTAATTCCTTGAAGGGTTCATTACAATTCTACCACAAAAAAATAATAAAAATAAAAAGAAAGATAAAAGCAACAGCAAGCTTTGAGTTCAACTTTGGCTAGACCCAGCCCGGTTACCCTCTGGCTAGTTTATGTTAGGCTTCAACAGCGTGCACACGAGAGGTAAAATGGCTTAGGGTGGTTGAGAAGGCCTTGTGACATTAGTCATAAAGTTAGTTGAACGCAGTACGTATTGCGCCACGTTGACCTATTCCTCCCTTAACTGGGTAGCAGGGTCCTTGACGAAAGCAAATTCATTGGCCAACTCCTCCAGCTTTGCATTAACCTCAGCCTTCTTCTTTTGAACTTTAGTCAAGGGCTTAACAGGCGCATTGGTTGCAGTGTCCTTTTCCCCAGCCCGATCAACCTCGCCCTCCTCCAATTCAAGGTAAGGTTGCAGATTATCATTGAGTACATGGCTTATTTTGCTCTTGTTATCGGGATGAAAAGCATAACCCAGGCACTTGAGCTGCTTCACGACCCTATGGAATGCCTTGCGATCATTATCCAGTGACATAATTATGCTCGCATCCTGAAAGGCCGAGCTCAAAATGAACTACTCCACTGCCTCTTACTGCATTATGGGGAGATATCGAGTGAAGGCCTCCTGTGCCTCCTCGGTGGCCTCTATATGACCTATTGCCCAACCTCCCGTATCTTCAAGTGAGCCTTTATAATTATTGAGTCCATGCAGCTCCTCTCCTTGACTGCCTGAATGAGCTACTGGTCCTTAGAGTTCGGCTACTCCTTGAGCTCAGCCACCTGTTTAGTCGCCTGGTCGACCTAAAGCTGGGAGGACTTGAGCTAGACCTTGAGGGTTTCCATATCACTCCCTCTTACAACTCTTTCCAATCCACTAATGCCAATTCTGATCGGTGGAAGATGTTGTACCCTATTTAGCCCACTTAAAACATAAGAGTGTTAGTGTACAACATAACTATGGAAAATAAATTCGACAAGAAATAGTCAACCTCATACTCACCATGTTACAGTGGTAGGCCAGTGCTCGAAGAGCCCCAGCCTAACTCAAGTTCATAAGTTTGCGCTGGTCAGCTAAGAAGAGCCCATTGATCATCCACTTTAGGGTATTATTGCTCGTTATTCCCCTTTGAAGAATGGAGGTCAAGTCAGTCATTCTATGTTGGGGTCGATGCCAAAATGAGGTGATGGCAGTCAAGAAAGTTGGAAAAGCACCTCATCCCTGCATTTTCCAAATAGATCGTAGCATGTTATTGCCTTTTGCTTTCCCTTATTGCCCATTATCCTCTTGGGTGCTGAGCCTTCTTGCTTGGCCAACTGCCTTTTGCCCTAACCCATGGGGCTATTTCACATGAATTCTTCCTGTTGAGCAAATTGGATCTCAGGCACCTATTCAATTTGGGGGGCCACAAGAGCAGAGGATGATTGAGTCAAAGCGACAAGCTCTACATTAAGGGCCTCTTGTCGAGCATCAGTCACTCGACGACGCTCTTCATTCCTTAGGGCCCTGACTTGAGTTTCTGCTCAACTTCTAGCCATTGTCTCTTCTTAGTTTTCCAACAAAGATAAAATAAAATACATTAAATTGAGCAGAAAGAACAAAAATCACAAGTTAATACAGTTGACAAAGATCTCCACCTAGTTGATTGCCCGCGAGTAGGTCAAGCTCAGCCGGTGATAAGCTAGCCAACACTAGATACCTTTTTTCAGTCAAAATTGAGGCCTCCATATGCCCAAATTTGGTCAAATCCCTAATGAAGGTATTAGGCTAATTAGGTGTCTACTTTTTCGACATTTCCATAGGCCCCATTCACCACTCCCTCAGAATGTTAAAATCCCCCGGCCCTCAAACATGATAGAAATATTTTTTCCACTCTTGGCCATACAAGGAAGAAAGGGATACTAAGAATTTTCGACGCAGGCGCGCCATTAAGTAATAGAAGCCGAACTCTTTTGTGATGCCCGACTTCTAGGATATTGGTAAATGAAAAAGGTTGGAAAAGTTGGTGAAGGACGCTGGCTGGTCGAACAAATATATCAACACAGTAAAGCTATAAAGGGTAGCAAAACAGTTGGGGAGCAGTTGAATTATGCAGACCTCTAGACCCACCAAGAAGTCAACTATTGCTTGGGCTAGAAGAAACCTAAAGCCACACCTCAATCCCTTCTCGAACACCATTATGCATCCCCCAGGAGATCAATGTATCCTACCCTGAGCCCCACGCACTAAAAGCTCATATTCTTTAGGGATATGGTACATCTCCCTAATTCGTACTAGGTCTGCTGGGGATATTTTGGAGACTATTTCAGTATAGTAGTCTGGCGTGAATAACTGACCACAAGACACAGGTGCTTTGCTAGGACCAGCCTCATCCCCAGAGGCAGCCCTCTCAGTGCTCAAGCTACTCAAGCTGCTCGAGGTCGAGCTATTGCTCGAAGAGCTATTAAGACCACTCTCATGCATAGTCTTTGACGCACTCTCAACCTCAGTTTTCCTCTGGAATGCTACACCGTCGAACTTAGTATTTTCGCTATTTAAGGCACTAGACAACTTCACAGAGAAAAAATGAGAGAAAGGATCAAACGGGTAGAAAAACTTACAGCAGATATCCTGAAAACTCTAAGCATGCAAAGAATTTAGAGAGCTTGACAAGCAAGAATTCGACCAGAGATGATTTCAGCAAAAGTGTAAATAAATGTATCCACCCCCCATATTTATAGTCATTTGGATGTGGAAACCTAAGCAGCAGCAATAATTGCATTGCCACGCTTGGCACTTCATATTCTGTAACATAACCAGCACATTAAAGATGCAAAAATCATCAGAAACCTTGGTTGAGAATTCAAAATTTTGAGTCAAATATTTAAAAGCCCCAGTCGAGTGGACAAAACCCTGGTCGAACGTGCATAACTGCCACAAAACCATCGTAACCGCCAAAATCTTTATTCAGTTATTTACTCCCTACTACTGCTCGTCGACAAGCTCAATCAGGACTACGAGTTGGGGGGGACTTATGATATGGGGAAGCCTAAGAGGCCCAGGCCCATTTAACATGCATAGTCCAATATCAGTTATGGGCCCAGCTGGGCTAGACCACTTGACCACAACCGTCTAGTCGAGCGGATTGTTCTCGATCGCATTTAGTTGGAGGCTTCAAGTTACTCAGCCTGTGCAACCATCCCTCTAGTCGACCGCCCCATTTGTTCAACCATTATCGACCTCCATCCTTCACTCCGACGCTAACTCATATCCTGACCGCATTTAATGTTCTGACAAGCGGCATGCTTTCGCATTAATGGCACATCCCTACTAGTGCAGTCTCTGCCACCAACTTTGGCAGGGGGCGTTTACCTAAAGTACTGTTCACCTTGAAAAGTAAGAGATAATGCCACTTGAAATAGTATCGGAATCAGAAATAACTATTAGCCCCTTGGCAAGGACAAGAGCCCTCTACACTTGATAGGAGCACCTTCGACATATTACACATTAGGAGAAAATCATAAATACCTCATTACTAGTCACATTCTAGGTAATGCCAAATACACTACAAGCTCCTAATATTTTGTTCGATTATCTTTCTTTGACCAGAACTAACTTAAATGTTGGAATGTCTTAGGTAGGGACACTTCGGCTAATTTAACATTTGCTATTATTGTAGATCTCAAACCTCGAAAGATATCACAGTTGATCATTTGACCTCTCTAGTCGAATCAGTCCAAACGCCACCATTTTCACTATAAATAATTTTCAACCTCATCAAATACATAAGGAAAAAATTAAGTATATTTTCAATTCATATTTACTGGAATTTTTTTTGCTAACAGACTGAAGCAACATTTAACTTACATATGATGATTTTCAGAATACCGTAAAATAGTTTAGTAGAGAGAAAATAAACTAAAACCCAGAAAGTTGGTACTCGTGGGCCAAAGCAGACAGCGCACGTTAATAGTTTAATCTTTGGTGTGTCGATTGCACTGATCGGGTGCCCGCAAAAATAGTTGGACTACGCAGAAGCGGTAATCCGGCAAAATCCTCCTCCATATGTTACAAAACCACCAAATTCTAGATGGAGGTTGGCTCGATGAGAATTAAACACATCCAAGGTCCCTCAAAACTTTATCAATGATTAATTGGCTCGGTGCGGTGCAAAGGGACTGGAAGCTGGAGAAAGCAATACTAAGGCTGTTCATGGATGGAATTTTATTTCGAATTCAATTTAAATTTGATTAAAATTTTAAAATTTTTATTCTATTAAAATATTCAATTGATCATATTTGATTATAAATATTTATAATTCAAAATAAATAGATTTGATACAAAATTAAGCAACCCAATCCGTTAAAAATTTGAATATGAACTTTAATAATTTTTTATTTAATTAATACTCTTATATATATAATATTAATAAAGATCTTGAAATAAGATTTATATATTATATTGGCCTAGTATCTATATGCACATCTATATTATACTATTAATATTGAGTTTTTAGCATAAAAAATAAGAGAGATATAAATAAAATATCAAATATAATAATATATAATTATATAATAGTTCACATATGCATTAATATAATGTGAAATAGGGGTTTAGTATTCAAATATTTAACTTTTAACTACTATATACTAAAAAGTTGCTAAAAATTTAAATATGATGTAAATTTACTTTATAAATACAATAGTTTTATACAATTCAAAAGGAAAAAAAAGAAAAAAGAAAAACTATTAAATCAAATCGAATTTTTTTATCGAATTTTCGATATCCATCAAATTCGATTATAATACTAATTGACAAAAATTATACAGAATATTGAGCCGAATTTGAATATGACTGGTTCAATCTAAATTCAACCCATTAAGAGCCCTAACCAATACAAGTTTCATTAGTCTCAATTTCTAAAATCTAATCATTGCAAAATTGCAAGTGAAAAAGAATTAATTATATCGGGGACGAGAAATTGCTTATTCAATAAGTCCATTTTGCTTGCGTTTCTTTATCTTTTACGTACATTATTTAACAATACGTAATATTTAGAAATAAATCGATTTATCAGACATGAAATTTCTTAAGCATAGAGATTTCCCATTTTTTTAAGTATTTATTACTTTTATCATCTTAATTAATAAACTTTTAGGTAATAAATAAAAAACATGATTCATTAAACTTTGCCGTGATTTTTTTTTTGAAAATAATAATTTACGTAGATAAAATATTTAAGATTACACTTAAAAATATAAATTATTTGGAATTATTGGAAACCAGACCCTAACTCAATGGTAAAAAGACTAACAAGATGTTTGGTTAAAGAATTTTGGTAGGAAAAAAAAAAGAAAATATTAAGGAATATATTTTTTATTCTTTGATTGATAAAGAAACTATTGAAGAAAAGACAAGTTAAGAAAAAATATAGTGTGTGTGTGAGGAAAATGAGTTTTCCTTGCAAAATAGTGAGGAAGATGAGGAAAAAGTCTATTTGACACATCTCTTTTTCTCCACTACATACATCCTTTATTATTTTCTTTAACAACTAACCAAGTTTGAAATTTTATATTTTTTTAATTTTTTTTTCCCCTAAGATTTTCCTTTCTTTGTCAAATTTCTTCAACCCAACATAGTGTGTGAGCTGGAATCACAATAATGAGTATATATGTCTTTGCAGAAAATAAGCAATTATAGTAAACATAAATTATTTTGCATTGTAATGTCATTCATTCAAACGAAAAACAAATAGGAGATTTTGAGGTGTGTTAAAGTTCATCAATTTTGCGATTAAGCTACGCTACATCTATTTATACTATTATATATACAGTTTTGTACTTATTTAATTGTATAATTTTGATTCTAATTATGCAATTTGTCTACATATCAAATTTTTAAAATTTTAAGTTTTTTTAATTCAACTAAAATTTTTTCATTGGTCATTTATTTACTTTTACATCTTATTTTAGTACAATGAACTTATTTATTATAACTAAAATACCATGTTATGTTTATCCAAAATTGTAATATAGATTTCTATATCATAAGATAATTCAAAAAATATCTATTATCATATTTTTATTTCACTAAATAAGTTTATCATTTTAAAAATATTTTATAAGCACCATATTAAGTACTCTTCTCATAAAATTCTATCTTACCAATTTAATTTATTACTAGATTAATATATAAATATTTTATTTATTTTATATGTAAATTTTGTTATTCTGTCAATATTCTTTTTACATTTTATTTCCACATTATTTGTAGTAGAATTCTATATTTTTAGTTGTAGGACATCATTCCCCAACTAGTATAATATAATAATATTTTTTATTTTAATTAATTTCAAATTTATTTCATAGAAAATTTTTAATATTATTTTGATAATATATTTTTATATTATATTTGTTTTTTTATTTTAAATTAATTAGATCATTTTCTAATATATTTAAATATTTTATCAATGTTATTACTTTATTTTTTTCTCAATATTTATTTAAAATTAAAGTTCTTATAGCCAACTTAAATATTTTAATTTCTATATTACTTAAAACATCAACATGTGATACTTTTTTATTTCAATTAATTAAATTTTATTTATTTGTTTTTAATAATATTTTTAAATATTTTTGTATGTTCAAACAAGAATTTATATATCTTTGATATTGAATTTTTATTTTGCCATTATTTTAGTTGCAGCTCTCCCAATATATTTAGATAAAAAAAACTCTATATAATTCATAGTTGAATAATGTACCTTGAATAACATGATGTTATGAAATATTTAAAAATATTATTGTAACACCCCAAATTTTGGAATATTAATTAAGATTGTTGAAATTTAATTAATTAAAGTTAGATAGAAATATTGGGAATTGGAGGATTTGATTGTAAATAAGAAAAGGACTTAATTGTTAAAAATTTTAAAGTTTTGGGGGGTTAATGTGAGATAAATAAAAGTTTAAGGACTTTAAAATAAATCAATTTGGACCTAATTGACTGAAATTAAGAATTTTAGGGGGTCAATGCGCAAGAATTAAAAATAGGATGACTCAATTGAAGACTGGGGACCAAACTGAAGGAAGTTAAAAAGTTTTGGGGTCAATTTAAGAAGGCCCAAAAATATCATTATATATAAGTTAAGGATGAATGTTTACCTAATTTTAAAAAGTGGCCCAAACCTTACTTCAATGGTGAATCACCAGAGATTGATCGTAAAACCCTGAAACTAAAGCTATAGCTAAACTCCTCTCATCACAACAAACAAAATCATACCAAAAACTCTTAAGAACAACCGGTAAAATCATCAAAAAAAAGAGGCCGATAGTGGGCAACGATGGAGGTGGCGATTAGGCCACTTCCGACGGTGGGAATGGGACAACCTTTGGTGGGTCTTGGTCGGAAAAGTATGAGTAAGAAGATGGGGTTAATTTGAGGTTTTAATAGCGGACAGAGGAGAGATTGATGTGGTGGCGAACGGTGGCGGTATTAGGGTTCTACGGTGGTTTTTAGTGAAATTGAATGGCCAAATGGTGGCCAATTGAGATATTGTTTGAGAAGTTTTGCTCGCCTCGAAGAGATGCACCAACTGGTGGTGGTGGTCTCCATCTTTGGTAGTGCAATGTGGAAGCGGCGGTTGGGCAGTTTGCTCAGAATCAATTTCGAACTTGTCTAGACTATTCCCAGCTTACAATTGGGTTCATATTTGACCCAATTTGGGTAGATTTTGATAATTGAATTTTAATTTGATTAAAGTGTTGAATGTAATTGGATTTTTGTATGAAGTAAATTGTGGCCTGAATTACAATTGTTGAACCACGATTCAGCTTAGGGTTATCGATTAATCTTATAATTAATATAGTATTGAATTCAATCGACTTGGAAGAATTATCAGATTGTTGTTGGGACTTTAAATAAGATTTTAACAATCCGTTTACTGACTTATTGAGTTAAGAACTATGACAGGCGATTACCTTGGACATTTGAGGGTAATATGGAATTTGAGAATTATGATTGAACAATTAGAGTAATTGAAGAACTTGATGAGAATATTTAAGTGTATTAAGAATTATGATTCAAATATCATAATCAGTGTTGGATTTAGATTATTTACTTTGAACTTTAAATCAATTGAGAAACAAAGTCATGAATTGTTTAAATATCTAAGAATTATTAGGACTATGTCAGAATACCCTTAAGTTTTGATAAAGGTGTTTGTTATATTTATAGTTGAGAATCAAAGGATTGACAAAACGATAACGTAAGTTATCTTATGATAGTTCTTAGGCAGACTAGGAAGTCAGGAACTGAGCGACTATACGACTTGGAATTTTTCTGCCTTTGCCAAGTGAGTTTATACTCAATAGTATGAGATTCTTTGCTGGGGAAAGAATATATGTACTTGTTACTATATCCTCATCGTTTGCTTCCTTTCAATCTATGTGTTTGAAAATAGTACTTCACATCACTCTTCCATACTGAGCCCTTCTGTTGTCTTTCATTGATATCGCTTTAACTTAAATTGGCGATTGTGTTGAGGAAGCTAAAATGGTTTTGAAGTTTATGTTTTATCACTATATCTTTCTAGAAATCAGCCTGTGCTGAATCGATTTGTACATTAACATGGCGATTTGATAAATTATTTGAATGCTGTTTTGAGATGAACGTTCTGTCATAGTCATGGTCATTCATGAAAACAAATCAGGTGTTGAACATTTGATGTCGATTGGTCATGGCAGAGTTACGTATTATAAGAAATGTTGTTGGACACATTCTGTAATATCTATGATTATAATTAATACCTTTGGGGGTGGGCCCTGGGATTGCCTATGGGTAGATCGGGTGGAACGGACCGACAGTGACCAACCCTCAGCCAATACCTTGTTAAATACATCCGACCCCATAGTTAGTTGGAGTTAACTAGCTACGGGGAGATAAGGCATGTAGCTAATCATGTCTTTTGTTTGTTAATTATCCGAGCCGATCACTCGAGTTGGAGGGATAAGGATTTTTATACTTTCAAAAGTGGAGAAATAAGATAGAAGAACGATCAATAGCTTTTATTTGAAAATGTTTGCTAAATTGTATTGGTTAATTTCTCAGCTTAATGTTTATGTCTTGAAATCTTAGTGAGAGACAGTAAATTTTGTGAAGTCTCATCACTGGTATGGGACAGTAGGGAGATAGATTACTCTTAAATTTTGACTAAAACCTTCTCTCATAATTTTTGAAAATATTTATACTTCTACTTACCTCTACCATTTGTGAAATTGTCACTTAGTTGTTATGACTAAATTATCTTACTAAGTCATTCGGACTTATGTTGTTTTATTGTTTTCTTCGCTCTTTACCCTAGATAGGATCGAACAACATACAGATTAAACTCGACAATACATGAGGCAATGAGAATGATAGAAGTGTTAGATGTCATTTAGGATATTTCAATCCAGAATTTAACATTCAATGGGTGTTGTTGTAGAAATTAACTATATTGGAATTTTTAGAAATGTATTTTCTGTTATTCATAGGATTGGTAGTGTGGTGTGAGTAGCATCTGAATTGGAAGCAGGTGTCTCCCGGCGAGGGCATTACAATTATAAATTTACTAAGTTGTTAGAATTATTTCAATTTTCTTATCAATTGAATGAAGAAATACTATATATTTTTGTATACAATATTCATTAAATTTATTAACACTTGATTAACCATTTCTAATTATGTGCATATAATAATTTTTTTTATAAAATATCATGTGCTTTGATAAGTTTATTTCTATTGGTTGAATCTTTACTTATTATAATATTTTTATAAGACAATTATTTTATTTCTCTTCAATAAAAAAATTATTTATAAAAAATTATGTATATACATCTAAAAATAAAAAATGAATTGCTAAGTAAATACTTTTCTCAATTGATATATTTCATATTTAGTAATTTATCTTCATTTTGATAATATTAACTATAAAAAATTAAATGGATATATGAAGTAATGAAACTATCTAACAAATATGAGCTCTAATAAATATTAACTTATTTTTTCATTTAAAAAATCAGATTTTTTTTTAAAATTTGATTATACATTTTGATCCAAAAAAAACTTAAAATTTATCTAACTAAGTTATTTCAAAACAACAACCAATTTTTCATACTTAATACATTCTTTTATATTTATATAGATATAATCACTTTATTTTTAGTTGAAGTAATACAATATTCAATTATTTCTAATAAAAGAATTATCATATAAATAAAATTAGTCAATCACTTGATCAAATAACTATTTTCTAGCAACTTAGAATTTGAATATATGTATATGTATATATATATATATATATATAATTTTTACATAATTTATATTAAATACACTTCAAAAGTAAAATTAAAATAATTAACAATCAAATCATTTATATTTTTTAATATATTTAATTACTCTATGTTATAATTATATTTATTTTAATATTTTTATTCAAATAATTCATAAAAAAATATTTTCATATGAATTAATGATGTGAGATCAAAAAAGTTTGACTGAAGTTAGTATCCATTGAATTATTTCTACATTTTAATATACTTATAAAAAAGAATCTGTGAGAGATTGATATTTTATTTTGAACTAAAAATTAGAAATTTAGTTATTACATTATTCATGTACATAATATATGTTAATTAGTAATTTTAAAAATAATAGAATAATTGCAAATATAAATAAATATAATAAATTCTACTGATTAGAGTTATATAGAATATTAAGAGATATTTTAACTTATAAAATTATATTTTACAAACTACTGATTGAATTAGTTATTGAATAATTAATAGCCCAATATATATTATCTTCATAAATAAAGTACCAAGAGGTTATATATTTACTCTAATAGAAAATTTTAACATTTAAAATTCTCAAGCGTCATGAAAATATTAACGCTTCCAAATTATTAAGAAATCATACACAAAGCTTTATATTTTTTTAAAAAAAGAATCATTTGCTTATTTATCATATCAAAATATATAAGTATATACACATATATATAATTTAAAAAGTGTATTTAGTAAAGTATTCTGCACTATATTTATTTCCTTAATTCTTTTATTTCTTTTTTAAAATTTTATCAATTTATAAATTTCTATATAATTTATAAACTTAGAGTTAACAATTCTTGATATTCTATAACTTATTTAAGTATAAATTATCTTCAAACATAATATTTTTAATTGAAATATTTATATTATTTTATTTAATTATTAATATGTTTTCTTTCTTTAAATGTTAAAAATAATTACAATTCATATTTCAATCATATAAAGAAAAATAAACATTAATATAAAATAAATTATGTCAATCTTAAATTTATTTTCAGTGCATCTCAATGGGCACATGCTAATTATATATAGCACTATGGTGTGAGATCCATAATTATGCCATTTTGATTTTAATTGTGTAATTTTAGCCAAATGTCAAATTCTTAGAATTTTGAGTATTTTAATTCAGTTTAAAAATTTTCATTAGTTGTTTATTTACTTTTATATTTCATTTTAATACGATCAACTTAACTATTTTAACTAAAACTAGCATGTGCCTGGTGCTGTGCATTGAAAATATTTATTTTGCTTCATGTAAAATATGAATTTTAATTATTTTTAGCATTAACAAAAGAAAATCTATTACTAATTATGTAACGCCCCTAGAATTTTCTTGATTATATTTATAATCTTTCCATTATTTGAAATTTCATGAATTTTATATTATTAATTATTTTAAGAAGTTTTGTGGTTAAAATTATAATTTCTATAGATTTGATTTTATATTGCTTAAATTGTTGGGGTTGAAATGCAATTCTTGAGGAGTTAATTGCAAACATTTTGGAATAATTGAGCTTGCATGGAATAACCAAAGTCAACCAAGGGGTTCCGTGTAATTTTCCAAACCTCTTGGACCTAATTGCATGATTTTACAAACTCCAAGGATTGAATTGCAATTCTCAAAAAATTGGATTTATAAAACTTGTTAGATTTTCCTTTCTTCACCATTCATTTCCTTCTTCCTTTCCTCCTTCAAACCACAACCTATCACCTCATCACACACTGACGAACTCCCTCAACCAAGGTCTCACCAAACTTCACCGATATCATGCCTACCCGTACCCTCCGGTCGTACCTACACACACATGCACAATGGCTTGAGTTGAAACCACCATTGGCGAGAAGGTGAAAGAAACCCAGCTCGCGAGTTTCTTGATTGCCGGCAATTAGGAGGTCAAAATGGGGTTGTGGATGGACGGTCGGGGAGCCTTAAGCTCAAGGAACACGGTGCTGGTCTTGCATGGAGGTTTCCATGGTGGCGATGAACGAATGGCAATGACTAGAGCTGGATAGGGGGAGTAGAATTCTTGATTGTTGAGGCTCATTTCAGGGGCTACTAGCTTTGAAAATTAAAACCAAAGGCGGCGTTGGAAATCTCTCATTGAGATGAACATTTCTGCGGTGGTTGTTAGTTTTCCGACAACGGTGAAGACACAGTATCTTCTCCTTGGTTTGATGATTACTCCAGTGCTATTGGTTTGTGATTTCGGACTTCCAATGGCAAACTTGGATATTTTTCTAATTGTATCATGTTATATATACATGTGCTATACATGTTGTACTTTCCTTTTAATAGCATTGTATCTTGCTAAGAATAGGAGGTGTAAGGACATGTATACATTTATTGATCCCTATGCTAGAAACTTGAAATGAAATTGCGGACCCGGACTTATGCTAAATGCCAAATTGGACCTTAATTGTGATATTGAGGACTATATTATAAGTTAAATGGAAATTAAATTGGAAATTGATTAGGAATTAATATATGTGTATTGCTTAGGATTATGATCCCTTGATTTATATATAAGGTGAGGTTTATCTTGGAATTATGCAATTAGTGAGATATTAGGTTAAATGATGAAATTGTATAATAGTTGGCTAGTATATTCCAAAATATGAAACAAAAGTGGAAATTGAAACATACTTGGGAAACCTTAATGTTACTAGCTATTTTCCAAGATATTTTCCAAGATGATAGAGTTGTTAAGCTTTAAATTATTGTGTGAATGGGTTAATTGGTAATCTTGAATTATATAAGCATGATGATGATGATGTATTAAAAGGTTGAATGTGGGTTTTGACTATGATTATGCTATCTTGGTTAGGTGGCGAAGAGATGGAACTTAAGGATCAATGATTGTAACTTTTGACTACGTGTCCTAAGCTCACAAAGGTGAGGTTTTCCCACTATGGGTTATTGCTTGTATAAACTTACTCATTGCTTGTTGGAAACCTCTGTGAGGGTTTGCCATTTGGCCTTGTTACATCTATTGTTCTTGTGGCAAAACTCTTATGAGGGTTAATGTGCTTGATTGTACCTGCTCAAAACCTGATTGATTGTTCTTGCTCGTTTACTTGAGATCCTTACTCAATTTGTTTTATTGTATACCCCTATGTGGGTTAGTACTTGTATCGCTCTGTTGAATTGTTCTTGATTATTCTGGTGCCCAGAACTCCTAACTATCTTGATTGGTACTTGATATGTTTGGTTCTTGGTATTTTTCTGTTATCGGTTACCTTGTCTCTGCATATTCATCTGCTTGATTTGAACTTGTTGTACTTGCATGGAGACAATGCTTGAGTCAAGTGCCAATCCTAAACAGAATGCTGGGATACATGGGACATGCCTTGCAATTTGTCTGGGTGTACTTTTGAGCCTTAAGAATGTTGCATGTGATCCTTAGAGATGTTGTGAAGTGTTAGAGACGCCAAGGATACTTTGGAATTGTACATACATGCTTGTTACTCTTAAGAATAGTTCTTGGGTATGAATGTTCCTGTTAATGGTATTAATTAAGATGTAAATTCCGTTGCTCGTCTTGTTATGACATTTGAAAATGAAATTTTGGGCCTATTATTTGTGTTACAGGTTTACAGGTAAGATTGAATCATTTGATGTCTTAGCTTGGGATTATCCTGAGTGGGGTGTCACAAATTAAATAAAAGTAATATGAATATTTTAGTTAAAGATATTGTATTTGAACATAATTTGTACTTAAATAAGTTGTAGAATATCAAGAATTGCTAGCTCTAAGTTCATGAATTATAAAAAAAATTATAAAATGATAAAATTTAAAAAATAAATAAATAATAAGAAAATAAAAATAGAGTAGAATATTTTACTAAATACGGTTTTCAAATATTATATATACATATTTTGATATGATAAATAAGCAAATGATTATTTTAAAATATAAAGCTCTTTTGTATGATTTTTTAATAGTGTGAAAGTTACAATTACAATTTTCATGACATTTCATAATTTGACATGTTAAATATTTTTTGTTAGAATAAATATATAACCATTTTATACTTTATCTACAAAAATAACATACCTTGGTTATTAATTATTTGACAATTCAATAAGTAGTTTGTAACAAACAATTTTTATAGGGTAAAATATCTCTTAATATTTCATATTAAGTGAAATTTATTTATTTTTATTTGCATTTGTAGTTATTTTATTATTTCTGAAGTATCAGTTAATTGATATTATATATATGAATAAAATAATAAGTAAATTTTTAATATTTAATTCAAAATAAAATATCAATATTTCATAAGTTTCTTTTATAAGTATATAAAAATGTACAAATAATTAAATGGATGCATGCTTTCAGTCAAATTTTTTTGATCTCACATCATTAATCCATGTAAAAATATTTTTATGAATTATTATAAGCAAAAATATTAAAATAAATACATGCTATATAGTTATAAAATAGTGTAATTAAATATATTGAAAAATATAAAAGTTGATATCATTTACTATTTAAGTGGTCATTTATCAAATTTTTAAAGATTTCAACTATGTGAACTATAAATATGCCCCATATAAAAGAATTTATTTCAAATAATTGAAAATGAGTTCTCCATTATTATATTGCTAAAAAAGTAAACTGGTTTACATTAATAATATAAAAATAAAGTTTAGAGTTTATAAAATTTGTAGGAAGTAATTGTTTAAATTTAAAACAAAAATTTCAATGGAATTACTTGTTATATTATGTATATACAATTTTATCTAAAAATTATCATTGTAAAAATAATTAAATTTTAAAAACTTTGATTAAGGACTTACATATCAATTAATTTTTAATTATTTATTTCTCAAGCTTCTAACTCTTTAATAAAGAAGTGATGATTTGATATTTCACATAAATATTTATTTATCTCTATCATAAGTAACAAATAAGTTGTAAATTTTTTTCAAAAAATCACGATATCAAGAGATAATTATGATTGTTAAATATTTAAATTTTACTTTTGAAATATAATTAATATAAACTATATAAAAGTTATATATATTTAGATTATAAGTTGTATAGAAAATAATTATTCCATTAAAAAATAAAATAATTTTATTTCATCAAATGATTGAATATTTATTATTTATTTAATAATTTTTTATTAGAAATAATTGAATATTATATTACTTCAACCAAAAAATAAAGTGATTATATCTATAAAAATACAAAAGAATTTATTAAATGTCAAAAATTGTTGTTATTTTGAAATAATTTAATTATCAACTTATTTTTTAATTATAATTTTAAATCTTTTTTTAGATAAAAATGTATAATCAAGTTACAAAGAAAAAAATCTAACATTTTAAAAGTAAAAATAAGTTAATATTTATTAAAGCTTTATTTATTAGGTAATTTCATTACTTCATATATTCAATAATTTTTTATATTTAATATTATCAAAGTGAAAATAAATTACTAAATATGAAATACATTACTTGTGTTAAAGCATTTAATTAGTAATGAAATTTTGATTTTGGTTGTATATTATTTATGGAAGAAAAATAAATTGATATTCTTATAAAAAATATTATAAATAATTAAAAATTCAACCAATCGAAATAAACTTATTCAATCACATGGTATTATACACAAAATATGAAGCAATTTTATTTACATGCACATAATTATAAATCGGTAAATTAAGTGCTAATAAATTTAATAAAAAATATATATAGTATTTTTTTCATTCATTCGAAGAGAAAATTGGAGCAATTTCAACAACTTAATAAAATTATAATATTTTTAAATATTTCATAACACCATATTATTTGAGGTACATTACTCAAATATGAAGTATATATAATTTTTTTATCTAGATAAATCATCGAGAGAGCTGCAACTAAAACAATAGTAAAATAAAAATTTAATATCAAAGATAAATTCCAATATGAACATATAAAAATATTTTAAAATAGTATTGAAAATAAATACATGAAATACAATTAATTGAAATAAAAAAAATACTGCATGCTGATGTTTTAAGTAACATAAAAATTACAATCTTAAGTTGGCTATAAGAACTTTAATTTTAAATAAATATTAAGAAAATAATAAAGTAATAATATTGATAAAATATTTAAATATATTAGAAAAGTACCTAATTAATTCAGAATAAATACAAAATAAAAATAATATGAAGATGTGTTGTCAAAAAATGAAACTTTAATAATTTTTTTACAAGATGAACAGTATTAATTAAAAAGAAAAAAATATATTATATGATGGGAGCAAGAGGTTCTACCACTAAAAATATAGAATTGTACTACGAATAATATAAAAATAAAATATAAAAAGAATAATTGTAAAACAACAAAATTTATATAAAATAAATAAAATATTTATCTATTAATCTTGTGATAAATTAAATTTGTAAGATAGAATTTTGTGAGAAAACTACTTAAGATGATGCTTATAAAATATTTTTAAAATTATAAATTTATTTAGTGAGATAAAAATATGATAATAGATATTTTTTGAATTATCTTATGATATAGAAATCTATATTTCAATTTTGGATAAACACAACATGATATCGTAATTATAATAAATAAGTCAGTCGTAATAAAATAAAATATAAAAGTATATAAACAACCAATAAAAAATTTTCAATTGAATTAAAAAACTAAAAATTCTAATAATTTGACATATGGACAAAATTGCATAATTAGAATCAAAATTTTACAATTAAATAAGCACAAAATTGTGCTACATATAATAGTAAGGGAAAATGCGGCCACCCCACCTGTGAAAATCAAAATTGCCACAAAACCCTTTGTATAAAAAATGAAGTCTAATCAATACCATATGTTTTGTCAAAATTGCCACCATACCCCCAGATGGGGGTCACGTATTAAGTGTGCAAGTAGGAATAACAATTTTGCCTATGAATTGTCCATAATGCCTCCGGGGGTCTAGTTGGCCCTTTTTTAATCTGAAGTTTAAAAACTCTTATTTTAAATTTCCTTCCTCTTTTCTTTCTCTCTGATAGTTTGCTAACTTTTTTTTTTTAAAAAAAGGCCCCAAAACACCCCATATTTAAAAAAGGGCCATGGAACCCCTCTTAACATAAATAAATGGGTTGTGGAGCCCCCCCTTAAATTTAAAAAAGGGCCATGAGACCACACTGTGCATAAACATATTTTGTAATTTCAATCCTCATGCAAACACTATACAAATGTAATTTTATAGAATATATTCACAGTATACAATAATTAATGTACATTATCCCTTGGAAAGAACAAAAGAGGAAAAGGTGATATTGGGGATATAACTTGGACCACGTTACAAACTTAATATATAACTCTTCCTTCATTTGATAATATGGTGTATTTACATACATAAACAATAGGCATCAATAAATGCTTTCCTATAAAAATAAGGCATCAATCTGCAACCACACCTCAACAACATTCGAAACCACAACATCATAAACTTGATCCTCAATAGCTTGGCCATCACTAATAGGTGTTTCATTCTCTGCATCATGATCTGCAACACACTCTGGATCCCTTGCTTCAATATCTTGGCCATCAACAGAAAGTGGATCATTCTCTACCTTCAGCTACAACATCTTAAACACCAAGAATATCCTCAGCCATATTTCAAAGCCAATAAATGGATAATCCACAGGACCCTGCAATTCATAAAATCAAATTATGCTATTAGTCACTACAGTAAGCAAAAGAATGACTTTGAACAAAAAGGGCTATATTGCCCCCATGACATTTTGATATTTGTAGACTAATACCTCATATAATAACAATGGGTCCTAATACCCCCTTGTAGTTTTAAATAATAATGTTGGGGCTTATTATCCCCATGCTAACTCACTAACAATTATATTATATTTATAGGCCTTAACATCCCCATGTCAGAATATAGTACCAAAAAAAGCAAAAAAGAAAAAAAAGAAGAAGAGACAGACAAACCCCATGTTTTATACAAAATAAAGTCAACAGTAATCATCTTTCAACTAACATCAAAATAATTTGAATTCTATGACTAATTTTTTCATGAGTCACTTAGAAGAGTGCATTCAATCAAAGGCCTTAATAAACTTTTAAAAGTAATGAATAACAAATCCCACAATCATTAAACTTGTTTTCAAATTGTTCGGAATTTTTTATTTCAATTGTTCTCTCTAGCAAAGTATGAAGCAATGGAGAGAAAATAATGAAAGTCACCATGATTTTCATAGTGATGGTTGGTTTTTGCTATTGCTACTGATGTTGGGGCAAAATGGAAAAGATGATAAAACTGAAACAATCAAGTAATTTTGTGATGGGTTAAGTCAATCCCCTATATAAATAAAAAAGGCCATATAACTCCCCTATATAAAACAAAAAAGGCCACGCATTTTTTTTTTCTTTTTTTATGTTACACTCAACCAGCTGAGAGAGTAAGGGAGAAAAGGCAAAGATAGAGGTTTTGGCAGGCAACAACGTGATCTGCAAATTTCTTGCCATTTACAGTTTCATATATAATTGATTGTTAAGTTTTATTATAGTATTAAACTTTTACATTCTTTCAGTTGTGGAGATTTTCAACAAAAAATAAAAAAAATAAAAAAAAAACACCAACCCACAAACACTCAACATCCACTAGTTGAAAAATACAAGAAAGGATAGAAACAAACATACCTAGAATGGATGGTACCAGGAAAATTCTTCTTGGGTTACAAAGGTTTTTGATAAAAAATGATTTATTCACTATAAAATACTAAAAAAAGAATTAGCTTGTGTTAAGTGAAAGTTTCTCTTTTTTTGTTTTCCTGAGAGTTGAAAGAGGGATTTTTTTGGATTTGTTGGATTTTGAGTGTTTTTCCCCCCATCCAAATATATGACAAAGCAATGGAGGAAAACTTGCAGTAGTTCCTAAAATCCTCTTCATTACTCATAAGGGCATTTTAGTCTTTTTCACTTTTTTCTTTTTTTGACAAAATAGTGCAGATGGCTAAGTAAGGCAATTTTAGAGAAACATAGGGTACTAATAAGACTCATATTTTTTCACAGGAGTTTTGTGACAATTTCGAATTTCATAGGGGGGTTATGTGTATTTAGCCCATATATAGTATAGATATCATGTTGTGTTTATCTAAAAGTGCAATATAGATTTCTATCTCATAGGATAATTTGAAAAAATCTATAATCATATTTTTATCTCACTAAATTAGTTTATAATTTAAAAAATATTTTATAAGCATCATGTTAAGTACTCTTATCACAAAATTCTATCTTATATATTTAATTTATCACAAGATTAAAGATAAATATTTTATTTATTTTTATGTATAAATTTTTTTATTCTATAATTATTCCTTTTAGATTTTATTTCTACATTATTTGTAGTATAATTCTATATTTTTAATTATAGGACTTCTTTCCCCAATTAGTAGTATATAATAATGTTTCTGTTTTCTTTTTTAGTTAATTTAAAGTTTATTTCGTACAAAATTTTTAATATGTTTTGAAACATATCATTATATATACATTTTTTTGTTTTTATTCTAAATTAATCAGATACTTTTCTAATATATTTAAATATTTTATCAATGTTATTATTTTATTTTTTCCTCAATATTTTTTTTAAAATTAAAGTTCTTATGGCCAATTTAGGATTGTAATTTTTATATTACTTAATAGTATCAACATGTGCTACTTCTTTATTTCAATAACTTATATTTTTTTATATTTATTTTTAGTACTATTTTCAAATATTTTTGCATGTTCATATAAGAATCTATCTTTGATATTAAATTTTTATTTTACTATTATTTTGGTCGTAGCTTTCTTGATTTATCTAGATAATATATATATGCACACTTCATATTTGAATAATGTACCTCAAATGATATGATGTTATGAAATATTAAAAATATTATAATTTTATTAATTTGTTGAAATTATTTCAAATTTCTTATCAAATGAATGAAGAAATACTATATTTTTTTCTATGGAAAGTATTCATTAATTTTATTAGAACTTGATTTACGCATTTCTAATTATGTGTATATAAGAAGGAATTTTTTATTTTTATTTTTTCTATATAACATCATGTGCTTTGATAAGTTTATTTCAATTGGTTAAGTCTTTACTTATTTTTAATATTTTTTATAAGAAAATTATTTTATTTCTCTTCAATAAATAAATCATTTATAAAAAATTATGTATATACAACTAAAAATCAAAATTTCATTGCTAAGTAAATACTTTTATACAATTGATATATTTCATATTCAGTAATTTATACTCACTTTGATAATATTGACTATCAAAAAATAAATGAATATATGAAGTAATGAAATTATCTAATAAATATGAGCTCTAATAAATATTAGTTTATTTTTTATTCAAAGAGTGAGATTTTTTCTTTTTTAATTTTAATTATAGCTTTTTATCCAAAAAAGATTAAAATTCATTCCAAAAAAGTAGTTGATAACTAAGATATTTCAAAATAAAAATTAATTTTTCATATTTAATAAAAAAAAATTGTATTTATTTAGATACAATCACATTATTTTTAGTTGATGTAATAGAATATTCAATTATTTCTAATAAAAAAAAATCAAAATCAAAATATTCAAACATTTGATCAAATAAATTATTTTTATTTATTAATTGAATAATTATTTTCTAAACAACTTCAAAAGTAACATTAAAATACTTAACAATCATAATTTTCACTTAATATCGTGCCTTACTAAAACATTTTACAACTTATTCGTTGCTTATGAAAGAAAAATAAATATTTATGTAAAATATCATATCATCACTTCTTTATTAAAGAGTTAGAAATTTGAGAAATGAATAATTATAAGTTAATTGATACGCAAATTCTCAATTTATCAAAGTTTTAAAATTCAATTATTTTTACAATAATATTTTTAGATAAAATTATATATATAATGTAAAAAATAATTCTATTGAAGAATTTGTTTCAAATATAAATAATTACTTCCTACAACAACTACAAACTCTAAACTTTGTTTTTATAATATTAACTTTAAATGACAATAGTTTTTTAATTAGCAATATAAAAATGGCGAACTCATTTTTACTAATTTGAAATAAATTCTTTTATATGGGATGCATATATAGTTGACATAGTTGAAAATTTTTAAAAGTTTGATAAATGACCACTTAAATAGCAAATGATATTAATTTTTATATTTTTCAATATATTTAATTACACTAATAATTACATTGTGTACATTTTAAACTAAAAATAAGTATCCATTTTTTTGCTTATAATAATTCACAAAAATATTTTTACATGGATTAATGATGTGAGATAAAAAAAATTTGACTAAAAATAAGTATTTATTTAACTATTTGTAATTTTTATATTCTAATTGATGCCAAAAATAATTTTTCAAAGCACCAATTGAAAAACCAAAACTGTAACTTGGTATATTTTTCTTCTATATCCCATGTTACAATTTTGTATAAAACCTTTTATATGACTAGGAATCTCACTAATTGGGATTATACCACCTACTAAGCTACTAACTACTCACAGATATTAGAATTGATAATATGCAACCACGTGTAACCCGTGCTCCTCCTCTTTCGATTGCGCATGGAATTGCTAAAACTGTAGCAAATTTGGGCGAAGCTCGACTGTCTTCTAAGAGTGACTCGGCCATTTCATGACCTCATCTCAGCTTCTTCCATCTGAGAGTGGCTTGGCCTAAACAGATCAACCCCCACAGCCTTCATGAATATTTTAGCTCGGGCTAGATATACATACACATCACCTCTCCCCCCATAAATTATGTTCAAAGAGATTTGAACTACGATCAAGTTCGAGCTAGGAATGAATGAAGTGTGTGAGGCAGCACAGGAGATATCGCCCTCTGTATATTCCCAATATGATGCTTAACTTAGCTGAATGGCACTAAAATGGGGTTACATGTGGATCAGCCATGGTTTTGCCCCTTCCCAAGGAAAACCCATTATTGCTCCATCCTTTCTTAGGTTTGCTAGTCTTATCCGCAGCATTAAATGAATCGTCCTATCTCACGTATCTCCAGAGACACGTGTACGATGGAGCTTGAACTTGGGAGTTCAAAAGCCCTTTTTTCTTTCTATAAAGACCACCCGCCCATTCATTCTTCCCTCTTCTTCCCCATTTTCTACAATTCCTCTCCATTTTTCTTCTCTCACTTTGGTAACACTCCACCATCTGCATAGCGGTCACCATCGAGAGTTGAAGAAAACTCCGCTTACTTTTCTCCGCGCCTCTAGAAAATGTGTCCAGGTTTTTTTCTAATTCCTCACCTCGCAATTTTACTTTTATTTCATAAGAATTTTTAGAGACCCAAAATGTCTATTGAGTTGGTTCGGGATAGCGACTTGGATGACTTAGCTCTCAGCATCCTGTCAGAGATGATGAGGGAGACTGAGCAGGGAATGACTTAGGTGGGGTTGCTTTATTATGAGACATATTTCTCTAGGATGACTAAGCATAAGTGTTGTAAGCTGAGAGAAATCATGGGAATCCTGGATGAATATCATATAGTAGTGCCCAAGTCTTCAGATCGGCCAAATCACCCCCCTTCAGGATTTTTGTGCTTCTATGTAGAACAGCTACGCGGTAGGCTACATTTCCCTTTACCTGAGCTATTTAAGTTAGTATTTAGAGGCTTGAGCATTCCACTAAATTAGTTCACCCCCAATTCATTTAGGTTGATAACCAACTTTCTTATTCAGTGTAGATATTTGCAAATATAGCTTATGATTACCCTCTTCCATTCTTTTTTTACCCCAAATCTTTGGGTTTTGGACTAGTTTACTTGACATCTCGGGAAGACATGCGCTTTCTGTCTAAATACCTCACCTCGATGAAGCATTGAAAGAACTATTATGTGTACATAGCCTCACTCGAGCCGCGGGGCCTCCCTGAGAGATGGATAGAACATATGCCTTCAGAAGGCTCAGGTAAGAGTAAGACCTTTTGGTATTCACTTTTGCCTTAAGATGAACATTGCATGGGCGATCTTGTATTTGACCTTTTTTTTTTTTTCAGAAAGGATTTCCACCAAGGCATTTCTATTAGCCACGACGGCTACCCAACAAGGTAGGCAAACGAACAACCATCTCCTAAAGCTGTCTAGCAGAGCCAGCTTTTCCCGTAAGGCACTTGTCGAGCTGTCAATGCAGAAATATCATAACCCGCCCCCTACAGCTCCAACGCCAAAAAGACCTACTCTTGCTAAACTAGCTGACTCAGTCCCAGTCCAGGTTAACATACCGGAGGAGTCAAGCTCCCTAACTTTGCGTCACAACAAAACTAATACTTACTTCATGGCAAGCAACTCGATCCTAATGGACTTCACTCATACCTTAGGCAGGGACTTTTTATGGGGGATCTCTACTGCCTTAGATTAGCAGCTAGTCGACAGAATGTCTTTCGACAGCCTTCATAATCAGTTCACTTCCTATCTTTCCAAGATATGCAACTTTTTCCCAAGGCTCATTTGTATTTTAATCGTCTTTCTTGATTTCTTTTTCTTTTTCTATATTTCAGATAAGTATCCTTGCGGGGAGCATTCTCATGGGATGGGAAGGGGAACACCAACAACTAGAGTCAAATAACCAGAGGCTGAAGGTCAATTTGGATAAGCTTCATGCAGAGATGAGCTAGTTCTCAAACTTGAGGTAGCAACTTTCAACTCTGCAGGCCAAGCATGATGAGATGGCCAGCAGCTTCTCCAAGTTCGAGCTAAAAAAATCCGAGCTAATGTCTCAGTAGGAGGAGACCTTGGAGAAGGCCAGAGAGAAGGGCCGTCATGAGGGGAAAAATACCTTCTTCGAGGTATTCTAGTTTATTGAGGAGAGAAAGGACTTTCTGGAGGCCAATTAGAGATCGCGTTTGGCTGAGTATTCGAAGAGCAATGATTTCAAGCAGATACTTATGAAAAAGGCTTTGAAATATCACCATCATGGCATCAGTATCTATGTGGACCAGCTGGAGGCTAAGGACGTGCTGTGCATTGGTCAGCTGGACGAGAACGTGGATCGCATGTTTGGGCTGAAATCTCTTTCTTTAGACTCAAAAGACAAAGATGACCCTGCTGGCGAAGGCGAAGGTGAACTTATCAAACCTCAATCCGCAGCCAAGTTGGGATCAGAGATTGAGATTTTAGGAGGGGTCGAGCCCTCGGACCAGGCTGACACTCCAGCTGCTGCATCTCTCCTTGAGTTGATAGGCCCTAGCAGTTAAAAAACCCCTTTATAAAGCACTTTGCCCACCTATTAGGGCGATCTTTTTCTTCTCCCTTTTTTTTGTAACAATTGTTGGTCGAATTATTGAATGAAAAAGGAATCCTTAATTTGAAGTGTTGATTACTTTTGAAATGTGTTTGTGCCGCAAAAGGTTGACTGAATTATAAAGTTAAAACTCTCAGCTTATCGAGTTGATATTAACTTCAGCTTTTTACAAGCAGCTTAGGCATTCTTCTGTCGTTATTGATTAGCCACACTGATTTTTGTTTGGCATCGCCATCCTTAGTTGGACATTCGTCCAATGTGTTTAGATCAATCGAGCTGATTTTAGTTGGAATTCACCATCTTCAGTTGGACATTTATCTATTGCACTTAGATCAGTCGAGCTAATTTTAGTTTGGCATTTACCATCTTCAATTGGACATTCATCCATTGTGTTTAGATCAGTTGAGTTGGTTTTTGTTTAGCATTTGCCATCTTCAATTGGACATTCATCCATTGTGTTTAGATTAACCGAGCTTTAGATTAGTGAGATATAAAGGAACATGCATGATTGAATTTCAAAACTAAACAGGAGGTAAAGACTAACCCAACCTAACTTGAACTTACAAGAAATAGAAACTGACTCGGCTTAACTTTTATGAAACAAAGCTAATGTAAAGTAGAAATAGCAAGGTAGATTTTAAAAAGAAATTACACATAAAAATGCCGCAAGTTCTATACATTCATGGGCGAGCTAATTTCTTTCTTTCCACTATTTTCAGCTCATATGATCCCCCTTTAGCACTTTAATCACCATGTAGGGTCTTTCCTAGTTGGGCTTCAGTTTTTCGACATTCCCCAATGCATCCGTTCTTCTCAAGACCCAATCTCGCACCTAGAAACTACGAGGTTTAACCCTCTTATTGAATGTGGTTTGGATCCTCTGTTTGTATTCAGCTAATTTGAGATAAGCATTCTCTCTTTTTTCTTCGATCATATTTAGAGAATCTTTGAGAAACTCCCCATTTTCCTCAGGATTATACGCTAGCACCCAATGTGATTTTAGGCCCACCTCGACTGGAATCAACACATCCACACCATAGACCATATTGAAGGGTGTTTCTTCGATTGACACTTTAGGCATAGTCTTGTGGGCCCATAATATGCCGGGAAGTTTATCCACCCAATCACCTCCAGCTTGGTTCAACTTTTTCTTCAGACTCCTTAAAAGATCACGATTAATAAACTTCTGTCTGCCCTTTGGTTTGGGGATAGGCTACAATGCTAAAGTGTTAGGTAATTTGCATCTCCTTGCACCAGGCTTGCACTTTAACCCTCTGGAATTGCCTTTCGTTATCTGAGATCAACTCCCTAGGGATGCTATATTTGCACACTATGTTCTTCCATACGAATTTGAGCACTTTGTTCTTACTTATCTTAGCTAGGGGCTCTACTTCTACCCAGTTAATATAATAATCCACTGTTACCAACAAGAACTTTCTTTGCCTGGCTTCCACGAGGAAAGGCCCCATAATATTCCATGCATGTGCTCAGCCGATACGCGGTTAATCTGGGCATGCCTCTGGCATTTGTCACATCTCTTTACCAACTCTCCTACATCAGTTTGAACAAAAGGCTAGAAATACCCAGCTCGAATAGTCTCAGCGGCTAGTGCAGTCCCTCCTAAGTGATTCCCACAACACTCTTCATGAATTTCTCGTAGGACGTATTCTCCTTCCTGAGGGGATAAACAATGTAGCAATGACTGAGAAAAACCCTCTTATACAACAGTCTATTCACCATGGTGAATTGTGTCACTCGAATGTGCAATTGGTGATTGGCCTTTGAGGTCTCTCCCTATAGATATCATATGATAGGGGTTCTCCAATCCTAACCTTCTTCCACTATGAGGACTTCGACTTCAAGACTTTCTTTCTCTAACTCCTGGATTGTTATTCACTAGGTGTTGCACTTACTAAGAGAGTTGGCTATCTTGGCCAAACAATTTGCCTTACTGTTTTTCTCTCGAGAGATCTGAGTTATTTGAAGCTCGGCTAGTTGTTGTCTTAGTTTATCCACCAATTGCAAATATTTGTTCATTCTAATTTCTTTGGCCTCGTATTGTCCTTCAACTTACTTCACCATCAATTGTGAATCAATGAACACTTAGACACGTTTGGTGCCACTTTGTATAGCCATTCTAATCCCCATATCATGGTCTCATACTTTGCTTTGTTATTGGAGGCTTTAAAATGAAACTTTACTGTGAATTCGATCTCCTCCCCTTCAGGATCAACAACCACAATTCTAGCTTCGCTTCCATTGTGTTTGGACAATCCATCAACATACACCTTCCACAGGCCTTGATCCTTCATTGTGGGTGCATCTGCAACAAAATCCACCAAAGCCTATGCTTTTATGGCACTTTTAAGGGCATAGCTAATATCATATTCTCCCAACTCCATGGATCATTTGACCAAACTTCCAGCTACGTCATCTTTCCTGAGAGTCTACTTCAGAGGGTGGTTAGTACGTACAACTATAGGATGAGATAAAAAAAATATGGCCTTAACCTTCTTGCTGTGGCTACTAGAGTTAGTGCCATCTTCTCAATTTCTGGATATCTCAGCTCGACGGCGTGCAGAATCTTGCTAACATAGTACATCGGCCTCTGCATGATTCCATCTTTTTTCACAAGCATCACGCTCACTGCCTACTTAGCCACTGCCAAATAGAAATAAAGGGTTTCTCCTGGAGTGGGCTTCGTTAGTGGAGAAAGCTCAGCTAAGTAGGATTTCAACTCCTCAAACGCACGCTGTGTTGCTTCTCCCCACTTAAACTGTTTCGCTTTCTGCAATATCTTAAAAAAGGGTAAACTTCTATCGATCGATCAAGATATAAATCTACTCAGAGCGGCTATTCTTCCAACCAATCTTTAGACTTCATTCACGGTTCTTGGAGGACTCATTTCCAAAATAGCTCATATTTTCTCTGGATTAGCCTCAATTCCCCTTTCTATCACCAGATAGCTTAAGAACTTGCCTCCCTCTACTTTGAATGCACACTTTTCTGGGTTTAGCTTTGTCCCATACTTGCGAAAGGTTTCAAAGGTCTCCTTCAAATCTCCAACATGATTAGCTTAGCTTGCACTCTTTACCAACATATTGTCAACATATACTTCCATATTCCAATCGATCTGATGCTTGAACATCTAATCAACTAGCCTCTGGTACGTGGCTCCTATATTCTTTAAACCAAAAGGCATGACCAGATAATAGTAAGTTCATTGGGACATGATGAAACTTACTTGCTTACAATCCTCCAAGCTGAGGGAAATTTGGTGATATCCCTACGAGGCATCCATCATGCTGAGGAGTTTGCACCCAGAAGTGGAATCCACCAACAGGTCAATCCTGGGTAGAGGGTAGAAATCTTTAAGGCAAGCGTTGTTCAAATCCCTAAAATCTATGCACACCCTCCACTTGTGTGCATGCTTCGGCACCAATACCACATTGGAGATCCACTCGAGAAATTGGATTTCTATGTTATGCCCCGTATCCATGAGCTTTTCTACCTCCTGCTGGATTATGCGATCTTTCTCAGGATCGAAATGCCTCTTTTTTTGCTTGACTAGTTTGATAGTTAGGTCAACATTGAGCTTGTGCTTGGCTATTTTTAGATTTATCCATGTGAGGTCCTTGATAGAAAAGGTAAAAACATCCACATAGTCTCTCAATGCAGCAATTAGCTCTACCTTTATGTTTGTCTCCAAGTGGGAACCAATTCGTGTGGTCTTGCTAAGATCTCCCAGAACCAACTTTATTAATAGGAGCTCTCACTCTAGTTTGATTTTTTGTTCCCTTTCTGCGACCAATGGTGCCCCCGCACTATTTTTCCTTTGTTTACAACTGGCCTCATCATCCTTGTGGCATCCCTTTCTCACTACATCCACATAGCACTTTCTAGAAGTATACTAGTCTCCCATCACTTCCCCTACCAATCGCCCCACCACATACTTCAACTTCATATGGTATAGGGAAGCTACCGCCTAGAAGAGCTGCAACATGGGTTGCCAAAAATCACATTATATGCTGAAAGAGCATTGACTACCAAGAAATTTACTATACAAGTCTATCGGTATACTCCTACTCCTAAAGAGACTGACAAGGAAATTCATCCCCTAGGCTGAACCGTCTCTCCTAAAAATCTAAAGTGCGATGTTTCTACTGGCTTAAGCATGGTATTTTTTAGATCCATTTGTTGAAAAGCATCGTAGAAAAGGATATCTGCTGAGCTACCTTTATCAATGAAAATACAGGCCACTTTGAAGTTAGCTATCATTGTTGTAATAACTAGAGCATCTTGATGAGACAAATATAGAGTTTTCAGGTCCTCCAGTCAGAATTGAATAATTGGGATATCATTAATGCTAGAAATTGATGCCACCTCCATATTATTGTGCGTCACAGCCCGGGCCTTAGCTCTCCTAGCTCGATAAGTGTCTCCCTCGGCCGGGCCTCTTGAGATCATGTGAATTATCCCTTTAACAGTCCTATTTTTAACATTATTTTCCCTATTAGGTTTTCACATTTTTGGTTGTCCCTCCCGAACTTGTACAAGGCTCCTGTCTCCATCTCTAGCTCTCCCCTGAGCATAAATTTATCAAACTACCTATCTTGCACTAGCTATTCTAACTCATTTCATAGGTGATCACATTCTTCCATCATGTGCCCATACTTATTATAGAAGCTACAAAACCTATCAAACCTGGGACGTCTTAGTAGGTCTCTATGGGAGCATGGCCATCGCAGCAAGTTGAGATGCTCAATAGCCTGCACAGCTTGTTCTCTAAGCAGCCGTAGAGGGGTGTAGTAATCAAATTTTGGCCCCATCATCGGTGGAACTTTTTCTTGTCGCACAAGTGCGGCTCTAGGCCTCTCTTCTTGCCTAGGTTTTTTATTGGCAAGATATTCTCTCATGTCATTTCTTTTCTCCTTCAACTCCCTCTCCTTTGCCTCATAGTCCTCATCTTTGTGAATGTACTTATCTGCCCGCCTCAAGAGCTCATCATAACTTTCTGTTAGTTTTCTACTTAAGAACCAAAAACAAAATGACTAGGTCACAGTCCTTGAGTGAAAACACCACTCAATAATTCTAGAGTGGCCGACGGAACCTCCAAGGCAACCATAGTGAACCACCTCACAAAACTTCTCAAGCTTTCAGCCTCCCTTGACCAGAAGAAAAGTAAACTCTATGCACTCTTCCGATACTGTTTGTTACTGGTGAATTGATGTAGGAATCTTTATGTGAATTCATCGAATGTATAAATGGATCAAAGTGGTAATTGCCCAAACCACCTCTGAGCAAACCTCCCTAGGGTGGTGAGAAAAGTCTTGCACTTCACTCCATCCTAGAATTGATATAGCATAGATAAGTTTTCAAACTCACATAGATGATTAGCAGGGTAAGTAGTGCCTATGCACCTGGGCATGTTGAAAGACTTATGATTCTTTGAGAATGGATCACACAATATGACTTCAACAAACGATGAGGCCTTGACCTCTTCTCCCATCTACCCTTCTATTTTTTTCCTCATCTCTCCCATCTCCCTTTTCATCTCCTCAATCTCTGCTACCCAATCTAATTGGGGCCTGTCTCTCCTATCTAAGTCATGTCCCATCGAGATCTAGCTTTTTGCCACTACTTTTACATCTGCTAAACAGGTAGGGATCTTCATGTTGGCCTCCTTGGGTATGTCATGTGCACCTCCCTTTCTTAGTTCTTCTAGTGCTTCTTCTGTTGGTGCCACTGTTACCTTCTGTCCTCCTATGACCAACCCTAGATTACTAGGAAAGGTGGCCTAGCTATTACTATACCCTGTGCAGCTGCTCCCGACACCAAGGCAATCTTAAGGCTCTGTACGGGGGTTCCACCCACTAGCATGTGCGCTACTAGAGTGACTACCACCCTTACTTGAGGAACAGAGTTAACCAACCTCAAAATAGGTACTGGAGTATGAGGAGGCAGAATATTGGATGCCATTCCTGATAGATAAGGAATGACCATGGGGCCTGGCGGCATCGGCAGGGGGGGTACGTGCATGGCTCCAACAGATTGGGTAGCGACAATAACACCAAATATTGACCATAAGAGGTTGGCCAATTATTCTGTAGTCATTTATCCCACCACCAAAGATACTGGGGCAACCTTTCCTTCAGTGACTGCCACTTGTGCCATTGAAACTGAGGGCGTGGTAGCTGCGGCTATGGCTACGAGCGTCTGCTCACTCCACGACATTATCCTCATACCTGTCTCCCCGTTTTCTTCTGAATTACTCATTCTCACATCTTAACTCCTAATCTTATTCCCACAGATGGTGCTTAATTGATGCTAAAAATAATTTTCCAAAACACCAATTGAAAAACCAAAATCGTAATCTAGTATATTTTCTTCTATATCCGCTATTACAATTTCATACAAAGCCTTTTATATAGCTAGGAACCCCACTAACTGGGATTATAAGTATCCACTGAGCTACTAACTACTCACAGGCATTAGAATTGATAATATGAAATCACGTGTAGCCCATGTTCCTTCTCTTTCGGTTACATGTGGAACTACTGAAATCGTAGCAAATCTGGGTGAAGCTCAACTGTCTTCTGAGAGCGGCTCAGCCATTTCATGACCTCATCTTGACGACTTTCTTCTAAGAGCAGCTCGGCCATTTCATGACCTCATCTCGACTACTTCTATTTGAGAATGGCTCAGCCTGGACAGATCAACCCCCACAACCTTCATGAATATTTTAGTTCGGGCTAGATATACATAAACATCACTAATTATAAAAGAACCTTATGATAGATTGATATTTTTATTATTTTAAACTGAACAATAAAATTTACTTATTATTTTATTCATGTACACAATGTATGTTAATTGATAATTTCAAAAATAATAAAATAACTACATATATAAATATAAATAAATAAATTTTAATTATCAGAGTTATATAGAATATTAAAAGATATTTTAGCTTTTAAATATTGTGCATTACAAACTATTTATTAAATTAGTTACAAATAATTAATAACTCTAGGTATAGATAAAACACAAAGATATTACGTACTTGCTCTAACAATAAATATTTAACATTCAAAATTCTCAATTGTCATGAAAATTGTAACTACAACTTCCACATTATTAAATAGTTAGGAGTTTGGGAATTAAATAATTATAAATTAGTTTATATATAATGTAGCACCCTCTCTGGGGATAACTCCTAGCTAAGATTGCCCCCTCTGGGGATAATCCCTAGTTGAGATGCCATTCAATTCAATCCTAATTCAAAACCCATAAACAAGCAAGAGGCCCAATATAAATATTTCGAACTTCTCAGAAATAGCAGTGGATTTCAACTTAAGTAACCTCCACAAACAATACATACAAACCTTAGATAATCCCATAACATACAAAATAAGCGCAAAATACATACTATCAATAGTTCCAAACATTCATCACACAGCATTATATACATACTACTAATATCGATTCAATCTTACATGTCACAATATTTCCAAATTATACAAAAGTCCAAATTGCCTATAAGCAATTACACATATCTATTCCATTACAAAATTATTTTCACCATTCCAACCTGGAGTCCAAGCTCATCACTCAGCCCTGTCTGAGAAAATTAATATAAAATGGAGGGGTAAGTCCAAAGGACTTAGTGAGGGATAATAGTAATCATAAATAATAGGGATCTATCGAGAAAGAATCAACTCAGCGGATCAAAATTAAATAATTAAATAGGTACATTTCAAAATACAGGTAATAACAAGTTAAGCAAATAGGAATCTCTACTTATTCCAGTCAGCCAGTCGGTCTATCAATCAATTAATCAATTAAGCGCTCAGTTAATCTATCAAGCAGTTAGTCAATCTACCAGGCAGTCAAGTAGTTAAATGGTCAATCGATCGATCAATGAATCAATTAATTAATCGATCAAATATGTCAGCATGTCTCGAGCAATAACTGGGATCAATTTATCAATACGTCTCAAGCATAATAGCTAGGATCAACTTACCACAATCAATCAGTCAGTCAATCAATCAATTAGTCAATCATATAGGCTTGTCCCAAGCATGACAGTTGGGAACAACTTAACGGCTCACCCCGAGCTCAACAGTTGGGAACCACAATCCAAAACTTATTTGCATATAGCAAATTTTCGACAAGGCCACATGAGCGATATAAAAAATAGTTAATAGTTAATAATGATCAACAAGTACAATTAAGCTATCATGACTATATAATAAGACACAAACAAGCAAATGTGCTAGCAGGGCACCCAATAATAATACAGGATGGGAACAAGTATAGTATAATAACCAGCACCAATCGAGAACAAGTACAAGATAGGTAACACTAGGGAGTTCTAGGTGCCAGAACGAACTCATAATAGAGTGAAATCAAGAACAAACCCTCACAAGATTATACAAGTCAATTAACAGATCACAAGCAAGTACGCAATCAAGTATAAATTTTAATAAACATGAGTAAGTACAATTTAAGCGAAGGATGGCAAAAATACTCATCCAAGTGGGTACCCATGGGGAATTCCCCACGACGGGGTAGATTTGGGAAGTTTTTTCTCCTTGCGGGGATGGGGATGGGGATGGGGATAGTTTGATCCTTGTTTGCTAAACGAGAGTGGGGACAAGGATCATAGTCCCCATTTCCATGGGTATCCATTACCCGTTTAAATAATTAAATTATTATATTATATATATAAATATAAATATATTATATATAATTAAATATATATAAACATATATATATAAGCATTATGCTTATGAATTGTTATGCTTTTTCTAAAATTTATGTTTATGTATTATTTATCTTTTAATATTTTGTTATAAAATATAATTAAATATCATATGTTATGATATTATGTACTTATATCTGATATTTTTTAATTTTAAAATAAATTTATATTATTAAAAAAAATTAGTATTTTTTTTTATTTTTAAATTTTTTTATGAATATTTAATTTTTTTATCAAATTCATGGGTACCTGTCTCCCCATGGGGAAACAGGGATGGGTACTTGCCGTGGGGATGGGGACAAAGGCGGGGGGCATTTCCACCTTGCGGGGGCAGGGGGCTATCCCTGTCCTCGCCTCGACCCATTAACACTCTTAGTTTAAGCACAATTAACCCTCACAAGGGTTTTTTCCACAAGAACAAATAGAAGTATTCAAGGCCAAAGCGACAGACCCCTCACAGGGGTGTTTAATTCAAATAACAGATAACAAGTCAGAATTCCAAACATATTTCAAATTTCAAACAATCAGAGTAGGTATGGAAACAGAAAAATCCAACATAGGAGCTTATCACAAATAATAGATAATTAAAAAAGGTACCAGATTAACAGAACCTTACCCCCGTAGTCTCAAAAAACTAAAATCACTGTCAGCAGTCTAATGATGCATGGGTCCCAAATCGTTGCCACCTAACCAAAATAATATTTCACAATCAAAATCCTCATTTGACCAAATAATCGCAACTACACAAACAATGACTTAAAATCAATACTTAATTGGCTAAATCGATAGCTTCGATAAAGACAAGCTAGTAGCGTTGGTCTCACAAAAGGAATATAATTGGGTCCTAAATCGTCCTGTTAATTTTGTCTCAATATACTAAATCGATAATGATGGTCCAATATCCCTTAAAACCTCAATTTATTCTTAAGTTTCAAGTTCATAAAACTATGGTTTTAATCCCTTAATAAACGCACCTAACCCAAAACTGTCACATGATAATACAAATCTGAGCTCGCTAAACTTAGAATGGTACATGCATGATCCAAATCTTGGTTTTGTATCATCTCAATTAACCAAATTATCACCACTTAGGTTCCAAAATCATAAAATGAGGGTTTTCTTCATCTAATTAACTGAATTGATCAAGATTATTATGCAATATGACAAAATTTTAGGTCTATTAATTTATGTAATTATATGCATGTCCTATTTTTCTAGCTCAAACAGCGCATATTCTTCATTTATACGATACATCGTAAGGTATGGAGGCATATACGTACACATGCATACAACTAACACAAGTTTTTCATTTTTACCTAATATCGTTTTATCGAAGCTCCGAATGCACGATTAGCTTACATGCATGTAATCACCACGATGAGACAAGCAAATTGGTTTGTCATTGCTGCCGTCGAAGCCAGAGTTGGTCACCATCACCACCAGAAGATGCTCCTCAGCTCCACAAATCAAACCCCTCAAATAATTTCACCAAACGCCATTAAATTGAAGGTCAATTTTGGCGTAGAAACTTCAGCACTACTATTCACCACTGCATTGTTTTTTCCTAATTACTCCATCCACGATGGTCCTTCCCAAAATTGAAGACACGGGCTTAATCCTTGAGCTAAGCCCATCAAAACTTTGAGCTTAGTTTTTGGCTGCCTTGTCGCTCAGTTTTGGCTAAAGATAGTATATTCGTGTTCTACGTGAGGAGAGAAAAAAAATGATACCAAATTTGCTAAGGTTTGGCTGCCGGAGAAGAGTGACCAGTGAGAGGGTGGCTCACAGTAGTGCAAGGTGAAATGGAGAAGAAAATGAAGAAGAAAGGAAAAGAAAAGAATTTTATAAAATTTAACTTTTGGTAATTTGAAATTTGCCCCAAAATTTAAGCCAACTTTCAATTAAGTCCTTTCAAGTTTTGAGTGTCTTCTCTTCAACCTCAAGACTATTTATTGTGTCACACTGACTCCTTTAACCAATAATAATCCCACTTTGACTGACAAAACTTCCAAATGCTAGTCAATCAAATTTTCCTAATATTTCAAATCAACATCAAAACTTCTAAAATTCTTAAATTAAATCCTTTTATTTATTTTTTTGAGCCCTAAAGTTCAATCAACTAATATCTTGATTTTTAAATAGTTATTTCTCAAAAATACCGAATTTCAGGGGTGTTACATATAAATCCTCAACTTATCAAAGTTTTTAAAATTTAATTATAATTACAATAAGATTTTTTTAAATATGTAAAATATTTTTAGATATTTTTTAAATAGTTACTTTCTACAACAATTATAAACTTTGAACTTTATTTTTATATTATTAATTTAATCATTTTAGTTTTTTGATAATATAATAATGGAGAACTCATTTTCAATTATTTGAAATAAATTCTTCTATATGAGATATATATAGTTGACAAAGTTGAAAATTTTAAAAGTTTGATAAATGACCACTTAAATAGCAAATGATATCAATTTTTATACCTTTTAATATCTTTAATTACTCTATTGTATAATTATATAGCGTACATTTATTTTAATATTTATGCTTATAATTATTCATAAAAATACTTTTGCATAGTTTAATGATGTGTGATTAAAAAAATCTGACTAAAAGTAAGTATCCATTTAATTATTCGTATATATTTAATATACGTATAAAAGAAACTTATAAAGGATTGATATTGTATTATAAATTTACTTATTATATTATTCATGTACATAATATGTGTTAATTGGTAATTTCAAAAATAATAAAATAACTGCATATATAAATAAAATAAATAAATTTTACTTATCAAAGTTATATGGAATATTAAGAGATATTTTAGCTTATAAAAATTGTATGTTGCAAACTACTTATTGAGTTAGTTATCAAATAATTAAAAACTTAATGTAAGTTATTTCATAGATAAAGTACAAAGAGGTTTTATATTTACTCTAACAAAAATTGTTTAACATTTAAAATTCTCAAATGTTATGAAAATGTAACTATAACTTCCAAACTATTAAGAAATTAGATAGAAAAACTTTATATTTAAAAAAAATTATTTACTTATTTATCACATCAAAATATATAAGTATAAATATATCTATACATATATTTAATTTAAAAGCATATTTAGTAAAATATTTTGCACTATATTTATTTTCTTAATTCTTTTATTTATTTTTTAAATTTTATCATTTTATAAATTTCTATATGGACTTAGAGTTAGCATTTCTTGATATGTTATATCTTATTTAAGTGTAAATTATCTTCAAACTTGGTATTTTTGATTGAAATACTTATATTATTTTATTTACTTAGTAGTAGATTTTCTTTCATTAAATGCTAAAAATTATTATAATTCATGTTTTAATTACATGAAGTAAAATAAATATTATTATAAAATAAATTATTTCAATTTAAAAATTATTTTTGGTGAATTGAGTAATTTTGAAGAGAGAGAGAGAGAGAGAGAGAGAGAGAGAGAGAGAGAGAGATTTAAACAATTTTGACCTTGTGGCACTCTCCAGAAATTGGAGAAAATTAAGTGAGTGCCAGAAATTGGAGAAAATAAAGAAAAAGACAAGTGTGGGTGTGACTCAAGTGCTGGACTCAAAGTCAATCAGCCAAAAGAAATAGGAGAGAGAGGGGGGCCAAAAATTTTGAATATTTTTGACTTTGTGACACTCCTCAATTGGTTGAGAGAATTTTAAACAATTGTGACCTTGCGACACACTTCAGAAATTGGAGAAAATGAAGAAAAAGACAACAAGCGTGGGTGTGACGCATGTGCTGGACTCAAAGTCAAGCAGTCAAAAGAAAGGGAGGGGGAGAGAGAGAGGGGCAAAATTTTTGAATAATTTTAACTTTGAGATGCTCCTCGACTGGTCGAGGGAATTTTAAACAATTTTGACCTTGCAACACTCTCCAACAATCGGAGAAAATGAAGAAAAAGACAACAAGCGCGGATGTGACGCAAGTGCTTGACTCAAAGTCAATCAGTCAAAAGAAACAGGAGAGAGAGAGACAAAAAATTTGAATAATTTTCACTCTGACACTCCGCAATTGGTCCGAAAGTTGAAAAGAAAATGAAAAAAAAAAGATAACAAGCGTGGGCGTGAGGCAAGTGTCAAACAGTCGAAAGATTTCACGACAAATCATGTGGCAAAAATTATCAGCAACCAGATACTGGTTAACGTATTTAGTGTCGAGTTGTGGCGGCCATCATTTTCCATCAATTGACTTAAATTAAATACATGGAAAACTGCACCTCGTCGCGCCATTCTTCCCATAATGAACGAGAAAATCTTCCAATTTTTTATTGTGCACTTCATTTTCTTTGCGACTTGCGTTCCTTTACTTGGTTTTTGCTTGGAAACAGACACCATCTCACCGGGTTTATTTATCAGAGATCCCGATACCATAGTATCCCGTCGACAGGTCTTCAAATTGGGATTCTTTACCCCTGAAAAAACCACCAACCGCTACTTAGGTATCTTTTACATCGTTTCAGAAAAAACCGTGGTATGGGTCGCCAACAGAGACAAACCCCTCGGTGATTCTTCCAGTACTGTGATGATATCGAAAGACGGCAATCTTGTACTGATCAATGGAAAAAATCAAACGGTATGGTCGACCAATGCCACGACTTCTCCTAGGAATACCAGTGTCCAAATTCACGACACTGGAAATCTTGTTATGCGGGACGATGCAACAGGAACCATAATATGGGAGTCGTTTTCACTTCCTTCGGATGTTTACCTGCCGACCATGAGGATGATCGACAACATAAATACACGCAAGAGGGTAGTCCTGTCGGCCTGGAAAAATGCGTCCGACCCTAAAGTAGGAAGCTTCACTGCGGGGCTAGACGCTTCGAATATCCCAGAAATTTTCATCTGGAATAACGGCCGCCCACCTTGGAGGAGCTGCCCATCGAATAGGCAGAGTTTTATCGGGATACAGGGTATGTATGGACCATACCTCTATCAATTCAATCTGGTGAACGATCAAGCGGGCACTGTCTACGTCACGGCATCAGAGGAGAAGTTCTTGATGAAATTCACCCTGAATTCTTCGGGAAGCTTAGTGCCAACAGTGTGGAATGATCAGG
This sequence comes from Jacaranda copaia, assembly GCA_014898725.1. Taxonomy (NCBI): domain Eukaryota; kingdom Viridiplantae; phylum Streptophyta; class Magnoliopsida; order Lamiales; family Bignoniaceae; genus Jacaranda; species Jacaranda copaia. The sequence continues at coordinate 1,099,574 of JACGDI010005762.1, forward strand.
AGTGGGATAGCATACGGTCCTTTCCTGACGATTATTGTGATGTTTATGGGACGGGCGGGCCGTTTGGAAGCTGTAATGCTAAGGATTCACCTATTTGTTCTTGCTTGAGAGGGTTTGAGCCAACAAATACAGAGGAATGGGAGAGAGGGAACTGGACAAGTGGGTGTCAGATGAGAAAGCAATTGCAGTGTGATCAAAGCAGTAATACAGGCGGCGCTGGAAGAAATGGGGACGGATTTTTCAGACTGCAGTTTATGAAGCTTCCGGATTTTGCTGAACAGTTCCCGTCTAGACAGGAAGACGAATGTAGGAACAGATGTTGGAGGAATTGTTCTTGCATAGCTTATGCACATGATCCAAACATCGGTTGTATGTTTTGGAGCGACAGTTTGGTCGATGTTCGGCAGTTCCATGGTGTTGGTCCTGATCTTTACATTCGTCTCTTAGCTTCAGAATTGGGTAATTTCTTTGACAACTTTGCCATTTAATCTTAGAAGGCTGCTTATTGTTTGTTACCTTTTCTGTAAAAAATCTTAAGTTGGACAAAAGTTTGGTAACTTTATTATTGCAAGCACAAATAAGAATTTTTGAGGATTTTGGGGTGATGAATTTAAGCCTAAATTGCACACTTCTTAGTTAACCTATATATATTAACTGAATTCAAATGACATTTTTTTTTGTTCTTTCAGATAACCACAAAGACAAAAGGCCGTATACCATAATTGCAGTAGTCGTAGCTTTTGTTTCCATGTTGGTTTTCATCTTCCTCGCTTGGTGCTGGATGGTTAAACTTAAGAGAAAAGGTGAGATTTGGCCCATGGACCAATTATTTGGATATTGTAAGTGTATTCAGCTGTCAGTCTTATATGGTAAATTTCTTTGTGAATCAGGAGATAAAACAAAAGGAAAACAGATTTTTGCAGCAGGGAAAACAGTTTCTTCAGATTCAACTGCAATTGTACTAAAAGATGCTTCCGAGAAAGTTAACATTGAGGAGTTCCGTTATTCACTTTTGAGATGCTTGCAAATGCAACAGATCAATTTCACTAAAGTAATCTTCTTGGAAAGGGTGGTTTTGGACCTGTTTACAAGGCAAAATCCTTTCCACTTTTTTGTATCCAGTATAGCGCACTGCCCTCGCTTTCATGGATAACAATTGCTGAAATCACGGTTTCTATTGGTAGGGAAATCTGGCAAATGGGAAAAAAAATTGCTGTGAAGAGACTTTCAGTGGCTTCTGGACAAGGAATAGAAGAATTCATGAATGAAGTGATCGTGATTTCCAAACTTCAACACAGGAATCTCGTCAGACTGCTGGGATGCTGTGTAGAGAAAGAAGAGAGGATGCTGATATATGATACATGCCAAATAAAAGCTTGGAAGGGTGTCTCTTTGGTCAGTCCAAGATCAAAATTTGAACTTATCATTTGTATATGATGAGGTTGAAAATAGTTTGGAGTGAAAGGGAACTGTTTGGGATTGATCCGATCAGAGAAATCAAGTAATCCAACTTGTGTATTTTTTGAGGTTTGAGATTTGCAACAATCAACGCACGTTAAACTAGTCGATGTGCCCCTAGCTAAGGCACTCCGATATTCAAGTCAGTTTTGGTTGAAATGAGGTAATTGAACAGAATATAGAAAGCTTATGGTGTATTTAACATTACCTTGAGTGTGGTTGAATATGAGGTGTTTATAGCCTTCTCTATGGTTGAATATGAGGTATTTATAGCCTTCTCTAGGCATGATTTGTCCACGGTGCCCCCATCAGGTGTAATGGGCTTTAATTCTTGCCGGGGGGTAAATGATTATTCCAGATCTCGATACTATTCTAGATTACACAATTTCCCATTTTTCAGGGTAAACAATACCTTTGATAGGCGCTTCTCTACCAAAGGTGGTGACAGGGTTGGTGGCAGCAACTGTACTGGCAGTTATGTGTCATTAATGCGGCCGTATGATATCTGACAGAATAATAAATGTGGCCTAGATCTGAGTTAGCGCCGGAGAAAAAGACCGAGGTTGACAACGGTCGATCGGACCTAACTGGTTGACCATTTAAGTAATCGACTTGGTACATGGCGAAAAAGGCTAGAATAGGTGATGCATCCCGTTGAACCTGGTTGATAATAGTTTACTCGACTAGATAGTTGTTGTCAAATGGGTTAGCTCCAAAACTGATGTTGAGTTTAGTGGGCCTGCTGGGCTAAATGGAACTAACATTACGTTTGCTTAGTGGGCCTGTTAGGCTATCCCATATCATAAGTCCCCCCCAACTCGCGGTCCTGATCGAGTTTGTTAATGAGAAGGAGCAGGGAGTTATTAAGCAGTTACGGCGATTAGCCATATTCGATTGGGGTTTTTGAATCCTCGACTAAGGTTTTTGAATTGTCGACCAAGGTTTGAGATGGTTTTACTGCATTTAATGCGCCGGTTACTTCATAGAATACGAAGTGTACAGAGGCAGGAAGTAATCATAACCAACATTTGGGTTCCCGTGCATAAAGCCCTATAAATAATGGGGAGACATGCTACCATTTACACTTTTACTGAATCTATCTCTACTCAAATCCCTACCTTTGAAGTTCTCCAACATTGTACTGTTAGAGCTTGCCCAATATCCGGTGTAAGTTATTCTGTCATCTATTTCTTTTGTTCCTCTTTTCTTCTAAGACAAAATGTCTACAAACTCCGATAGTGAGGACACTAGGTCTGAGAACATGGCCTATTAGGGGGGGCTGAGGGTGAGAGTGCCTCTGAAACATCCCATGATAGTGACCCAAGTAGTTCTTCTAGTGATAGCTTGAGTGCTAGTAGTTCTAGTAGCTCAAGTGACGAGAGGGCGATTTCTGAGGATAAGGCATGGCCACTTGAAGTTCCTATAACCCAGGGTCGATTGTTCACCCCAGATCATTATATAGATAACATCCAAAATAACCACTGCCAACCTGTTAAGATTAGGGTAACATACCATATCTTTGAGGAGTACGAGTTGTTAGTTCCAGGATCTGGGGGCCGAATGCATCGACCTCCATAAGGGTACATCACTGTGTTTGAGGAAGGGTTGAAGTGTGATCTTATGTTTCCCCTTGCTCAAGTGATAGTCGACCTCCTCATAGGCTTGACAGTATGCATAACCCAATTATTGCCAAACTATTTTGCCACCTTGTACAGTTTTGCCGTATTGATGCACTTATTTAATCAACCAGCCTCCTTTGCCAACTTCTCAAATCTATTTCATTTACCCATGTCATGAAAGTCAGGTAGCACCAAGGAGTCTCATTTCTATTACCTGACTACTCGACCCTACAAAAAAATTTTGGTATCCCTTGCCTCATTGTACGGCTAAGAATGAAAAAAATACTTTTTCTATATTCGAGGGCTAGGGGTGCTTACTGTTTCTCGGGGTTAGTGAAGTGGGCCTATGGAGATGCTTGGGAAACAAACACCTAGCTGGTCTAACACATTCATCAAGGGCTTAGTTGGATTTGGGCATATGGAGGCCTCAGTTCTGACTGAGGAAAGGTGTTTGGTCCTAGCTAGCTTGTCACCAGCCCAACTTGACCTGCTTGAAGGTGATCAGTTAGGTAGTAGTTCTCATCAATAGTTATAATTGTAGGTACTATCATTTTCCTGCTCAACTCTAATGTTTGCTTATATTGTCTGTGCCTACAGATCGAGAAGAAGTAATGGCACGGAGCAGACTCAAATCACAAGCTCGACCTCTGAGAAATACAGAGGGCTATCGAGTAGCTGCTGCTCGATAGGAGGGAGCACCAGTGGAACCAACGGGTTCAACCCAATCAACGTCAGCTCCGACGCCCGCTCTAGTCGAACAATCAATCAAATCTCAATCTGCTTGTTGGGAAGATCCTATCCCAAGCAACCTCGTGGGTCGGGGTAAAAGGTTGATGGTTGAGGAAAGGGGCCTGGCTCCAAAAAAAGATTATCGTAGGTAAAGAAAAATAGAAAGCGGCAACAAGCTATGACCTGTTTGGGAAGCCTGGCGAAGAGACCCTATTCCAAATTTCATTGCTGCCTATTCCTCGATTAGCCACTAACCCATCCAAGGAGGTGAATGATTCGACCTCCATCACCCAGGGGGGATGACAGGCAGTAATGCTCTAAAATGGCTCTCATCGGGGCTGTTTGTATTCGACCAGCAGAGATTGATGAATCTCAGTTAAGCCGGGGTCATCTAAGCACTATCCTACTACTGCAACACGGTAAGGATGAGGTTAATAATTTTTAATCGAATTTTCATTTCATGATTGTATTGTGGAGTAACATCATTTGGTGTTCCAAGTGGGATAACTGGGCTATAATATCTTTCATTGATCGGAGCTGGCGTTGGAGGAAAGGAAGGAGTTGCGAGGAGGGGAGGACATGGAAACCCTCAATGTGCAGCTTAAGTCCTCGCAATTGTAGGTTGAGCAGCTAAACAAAAGGGTGGCCGAATTGTAGGAGCTACTTAACTCCAAAGACAACTGGTCTAGGCGGTCGAGAAATGGAGCTGCGTGGATAACATAATAAAGAAGGCCCAACTAGATTTGCAAGTGAGTTAAACTTTTGGTCGAGCTGCAGGTCGTGAAGAGGCGACTAATGAGGCAAGACAGGCCTTCAGCCGCCATGTCCCTAGGATACGCCGTGAAGCAGTTGAACAGTTCATCGTTAGTACTGTTTTTCAGAATGCAAGTGTGGTCGTATCCCTAGATGATGCTTGAGAACCTTTTATAGATCTATAAAGCAGCTCGAGCATCTAGGATATGCTTTCTGCCCTAAAGATAAGAGCAAGATAAGCTTGGCGCTGAATGAGAAATTGGAAGCGTGTCCAGACCCTAAAGAGGGTAAAGCTGAATAAGCCCTAAAGACCAAAGCTACATCCGCTATGGTCGATGAGCTATTAACTAAGATCCAAAAGAAGAATACCGAGGTCAATGCTAGACTGGAATACTTGGCCGAGGACCTGGTGGCTCAACTGAAGGAAAAAGAGGTCGACATGGCACAGTATGTGCTGCGCTCGACCTACTTTATGAGCGATGTTATCGGGCCATCCGAACCTCCTCGAGCAATCTCACCGCTCACATTCGCAATACCTAATCCAGACTCTGAATGGCATGAAGACAAGCAGGCAGGGATTAGTTAGAACTAATCCAACGCCTATGCTGTCTTCGTTCTTTTCTATTGTTGTTTTTTTTGTTTGTTTTTTGTACCGACAATTAATTACTTAATGAATAAATACTACTTTTTCTTTTCTTTTGTCTTGTTAAAGATAGCCATTGACTGTTTTCACCTGCGATTAAATTGTTGTAACAATGTGGAAAGTAACTAATGAATGACCTGGCTTCCACCCTCATAGTTGAGAAAATTTAAAGATTGTTGTCAACTGAGTCAACTTGTTGTACCATTGTCCATTACACGACAATTCAACTGCATCGTTGATTCTTAACACCTGTTGGTTGACTACTGGGCTAACCACTGGATCTCCAACCCTGGGGTCGATAGGATCAACATGGGTTGATTAATTTCAACGCTAAGGCTGGGTTATTGCTTCGTCAACTACAAAGGTCGACTATAGGTATAGAAGCATGAAACCAAAGTGGTAGCATGGTGCTGCTTATTTGTCGATTACATGATTAACTTGAGTGGTAGCTCAAGCTGTTTGTTCATTGATGACGGGGTCAACTTGGATTAAAGCGGTAAGAAGCAGCTTGATTGGCAACGTGAAATGCATATTTGCTAACTACAGGGCCGACATGAGTAGTGGTGGCATGGAGCTACTTAAGTGGCAGCACGAACTGCTCATATGTTGACTACGAGGTCAACATGAGTAGTGGCAGCATGGAGTCGCTTGAGTGGTAGCGTGATTTGCTTATATGTCGACTGTAAGGTCGGCTTGTTATAACAGTGACTCCGAATTATACCCATTGATGCGGCTGAAAGCTGCTTATAGAGAAAGGGGTTGTGTTTTGGATGAATCGACCAGAGAGGTCGAGTACTCAAAGTTGTATATATCTTGGGGCTTGAGATATGCAACCATAACACACATTAAACTAGTTGAGGTGTCCCTGGCTAAGACAACTCTGACACTCAAGTTAGTTCTAGTCGAGATGTGAAGACTGAACAGAATACAGAAAGTGTATAAGGTTGTAGTGTATTGGGCATTAGCTTGAGCGTAGTTGAGTCTGAAGTATTTATAGCCTTCTCCAGGCGTGATTTGACCCTGGTACCCTTATCAAGTATACTGACTTTTGTCTTTGTTTGGGGATTGGTGGTCATTCTATGTCCAAATCCCAGTACTATTCTAGATGGCTAAATCTCTTATTTTTCTAGAAGAACAGTACCTTTGGAGGTGCGTCTCTGCCAAAGGTGATGGCAGGGTTGGTAAAGTTGGTGGTAGCGGTTGTACTAATTATCACACGTTATTAATGCAGAGGCATGCAGCCTATCAGACTAATAAATGCAGTAGAGATCTGAGTCAACACCGGAGTGAGTCTTGAGGTCGATATATGTCGACCAGACTTGACTATTAGAACTTCTGGAGTGGTCCTGAGGTCGATGCAGGTCAACCGTCGATCCTACCAAGTGAGGTTGATACTGGTTAACCAAACAGACTTGATGTTGGGCCTCCTGGGCTATCTCATTTGACTTGGGCCTACTAAGTTATCCCATATTATGAGTTTTTCTAACTCACGGTCCTGATCAAACTTGTCGATGAGAAGGAAAAGGGAGTTTACATTTAATTATGGCGATTACGATGCTCGACTAAGATTTTTGAATCCTCGACCCAAATTTTTAAACTGTCAATCAGGGTTTAGGTGGTTTCTATGCATTTAATATGGCTATTAGTGCACAGATTACGAAGCGTACTGGGGCAGGCTCTCATCATAATTGTTACACGCATTCCCGCACATGAATACCTATAAATAGGAGGATAATCGACTCCATTTATACTTTTGCTGTCTAAACTTCT
>JACGDI010005762.1:1120424-1147053 GCA_014898725.1 Jacaranda copaia
ATCTCTCGATGTCATTTGAGGAGGTGCCCCAAAGGACTTTGATGGTGACCTATCTGGTGGTCGATGCCCCATTCACCTATAATGTTATAGTTGGTCGACTAATTCTCAATAATTTTTATGCTATTATCTCAACCTATCATATGAAGATCAAATTCCCAACCCTAACTGGCATAGGTGAACTGCTGTGTAACATTAAAGAAGCTTGGTAATGTTGCAATATTTCGATTGAGTCAAGTGAATAGAAAGCTCAATCGCATTTGAAGACCTTGGGGGATGCCCCTATAGTGGAACTCGAGAAGGTCCAAGCCTACAAGAAGAAGAAGTTGGAAGATACTTGAATAAAGCCTGTCGGGGAGTTTAAAACAATCAAACTAGAATAAAGCAACCCCGACAAGACAACTCGAATTGGCACAAATATGGGCCCCCACTTAGAGTGTCTTATGGTTGATTTCCTGAGGAGAAATATCAAAATCTTCGCTTGGAAGGCATCTGACATCCAGGGAATCAACCCTAATGTGATCGTGCACTGCCTCAATGTCGACCTCTCATACAAGCCGATTAAGCAGAAGATGAGGACATTTAATGCCGAGATGACCCAAATCATCAAAGAGAGAGTTAAAAAACTCTTAGATGCAGATTATATAGTAGAAAGGCTTTCTAATATTGTACTCATCCCAAAGAATAAGAGACAATGGCGCATGTGTAATAATTTCATAGATTTGAATAAAGCTTGCCATAAAAATCCTTACCCCCTATCTTGAATAGATTTACTAGTAGACTCCACTGCTGGTTGCAAGTTATTGAGTAAGATTGATGCATTTCAAGGGTATCATCAAATATTCATGGCCCCCGAAGATAGGGATAAAATCTCTTTTGTGGTTCCTAATGGAGTTTATTACTTTTTGGTCATGCTTTTTGGACTTAAAAATGTTGGAGCAACCTACCAGAGATTGGTTAACTTCATGTTCAAATATAAAATAGGCAAGTCTATGGAAGTGTATGTTGACAACATGATTGTAAAGATAGAAAAGGCCCAGGACTATTTACTCAACCACAATCACACTTTTACAATATTAAAAGCGTTTGGTCTAAAGCTAAATCCAAACAAGTGTACGTTTAGGGTTTGAGGAGGAAAATTTCTAGGCTATATGGTCAATCAGCAAGGCATTGAGTGGTCCACAGAAAATTCAAGCCATTTTGGACATTGCCCGACCTCGAACTGTTAGGGATGTACAGCAGCTGGTCAAAAGGATTATTGCACTCAGGAGATTCATCGCACAATTGGCAGACAAGAGCCTGCCTTTCTTCAAAATTCTCAGAAATGCCAAGAAGTTAGGTTTCTAATTAAATGAATAATGTGATCAGGCGCTGGTCGAGTTAAACCGGTATTTATCTTCGCCTCCTATGTTTGCAAAATCCAAACTTGGAGAAGTACTTCACATATACTTAGCTGTCTTGGAGTCATCAATCAGCTCAGTCTTAGTCTCCACTAGAGACGGAATCCATCGACCAATTTACTATTGCAGTAAGTCCCTCCAAGGATTAGAGCATAACTACTTGGAGATCAAAAAAATTGCCTTAGCGCTAGTAATCGTGACCCAAAAGCTGTATCTATATTTCTAGTCTCATGCCATGATAGTGCTAACCAATCAACCGCTGAAGTAGGTGCTATCGAAGCCCAATACCTCCGGGAGGTTAACGAAATAGGCCATTAAATTAAGAGAATTTGATATTACCTTCCAGCCTAGAACAGTTATCAAAGCACAGGTTTTGGTGGACTTCATCGCTGAACGAGTTGACCTACCTGAGAAAAATTGTGAAGCCCCTCTCGTTTGGACCTTACATATTGATGGATCATCGACCACATCTAGAAAAAGAGCATGAGGGGCTCTCCGTTCCCCAGCAGTAGAGGAGTATGATTTTGCAATAAAATTTAACTATGCAGTTACTAATAATGAGGCAAAATATAAGACTCTCCTTGCTGGAATGAGGATAGCACTCGATCGAGGCATCGAGCACCTAACTGCGATCATGAATTCTCAACTAGTAGTAGAACAGGTCGAGGGAAATATTGAGGCTAAGGATTCAACGATAAGGCAGTACCTAGTTGAGGTTAGAAAGTTGCAGCAATCATTCAAAAAGTTCATCCTCAGTAAGTACCTCGATCTGAGAACAAGCGTGTGAATGCCTTGTCCAAATTTGCTAATTCAACCAAGGGCACAAGAGACAGGATAATAACATTTCTGATCATCGATAGGTCGTTGATCGGCCCACTCGAGGAGAACCTGAGATGGAGCATTAAGGAGACAGTCCCTTCATGGCAGGATCCAATAAAACTCTATTTAAGTCATGGCATAATCCCCAAAGACAAAAATGAGGCTCGACGCCTTTGGGAATAAGCTACCAAGTTTGCGCTCAACGAGTATGGCCAACTATATAAGAGGTCAATCTCTAGACTGCCCCTGAGATGCCTAGATCCTGATCAGGCTCGTGAAGTATTGCAAGATATCCACGCAAGCACATACGAAAACTATTCTGGGGAAAGATCCCTTGCACATAAAATCATTAGGTACGGATAATTTTAGCTGATTTTACTAAAAAATACTACAGATTTTGCTAAAAAATGTACATCATGCTAAGTTCATTCAAACTTACCGCATCAACCCGCCGCGCCCATGGCCAATGTTCAAATTTCTTAGCCATTCAACCAGTAGGGGATTGACATTTTGGGCTCACTGCTAAAGTTAATAGGTCAACAAAAGTTCATAATCTTAGTGATCGGATATTTTACTAAATGGGTTGAGGCCAAGGTTGTCCCAAAGATAACCGACGTGGCAATCAAGAGTTTCATCTAGAAAAATATTATCTATCACTTTGGCCTACCTAAGATCCTCATTTCAGATAATGGGACTTAGTTCCAAAGCAAAAGTACTAGAGATTGGTGCGAGGTCATGGGAATCACCCAACATTTTACTTTAGTAGGTAACCCTTAGTCGAACGGCTAGGCAGAGGTGACAAACAGAATAATTCTCGACCACTTAAAAGCCAGGATATAAGATACGAGGTCGTGTTGAGCAGATAACCTCCTAGGAGTATTATGGGTATATAGGACAATTCCACGTACAGCAACAGGTCACAACCCTTATAGTTTGATCTATGGTTCTGAGGCAATTATCCCCTCAAAACTCATACAACATGCAGCTCGAGTCATTCACTTCCACCCGCTCAAGAATACATCAGAAAAGAAGCTCAACCTTGAGACTATCAATGAGCAAAGGTAAGAAACTTACAACACCATGCAGCGCTACAGGTTAAAAATGGCAGAGAATTATAACAAAGGGGTTAAGCTGCACCATTTTAAGGTCGGAGACCTCATCCTCAAGAAAGTGGAAGTGTCCAAGAATGTTGGCAAACTTGACTTGAAATGGGAAAGACACTATACCATTGTGAAGGTATCAAAGCATAATGCCTATCGACTTGCTAATATTGATAGGGGTGAGCTCCCTTGCCCATGGAACACCATCAACTTGAAGAAATTCTATATATGAAAGCACATTGTAATCATCATCGTATTCTATGATATAAATAAAGTTCCAGCAACACTACTATCATTTATTTGTATTGTCACAGCAGCATCTATCTCACACCATTCTAAGTTTCGAGTTGACCCTGTAGTCGACAAAAGCGGCTCCATGCTGCCACACAAAAGCCTCAAGTCAACCTCGTAGTCGACGAAAAAGTAGCTCCACACTGCCACACAAAAGCTTCAAATTAACCTCGTAGTCGACAAAAAAGTAGCTCATGCTACCACACAAAAGCTTCAAGTCGACCCCATAGTCGACAAAGAAGCAACTTCACGCTGCCACTCCAAAATTTCAAGTCGACCCTACAATCGACATAACAGCAGTTTCACACCGCCACTCCAAGTTTCAAGCCGACCCTGCAATTGACGCAAAAGTAGCTCTACGTAGCCAAATCGAATTTCAAGCCAACCCCTTCATTAACCCAAAAGTAACTACATGCTGCCAACTTAAGGCTTTTGAGCCCAAACTATATAATCCACCCAGTAGTCGATCAATAAGTCAACCATGAAATAAAGAAAATTGACCATAATGAAAGTAAAGTTGTGAAAGCAAATTGTTAAATGTACTTTGGCAAGACCATGCATATCTCCCAAAAATTGACGACAAAGTTGTTGAATTTTCTTGATAACTAATATGGTTGTCAACTATGCACCCATACAATCACAACAGTAAAGTTGCATTCGATAAGAAAGGTATGAAATTGATTTCATTCAACAAGAAAGATATTAAAATGATATTTCATTCAAAGGAATGTTCATTACAATAACATCCTATTACAAAAGAGAGAGAGAGAGAGAGAGAGAGAGAGAGAGAGAGAGCAAAAGTAATAATAATAGAAGACAGTGAGGATACTAAGTTTGGCTCAACTCTACCTAGGCACCTTCCTGCCAGTCTTGATTAGGCTTCGGCATCGCCGATGCTAGCAGTTGAATAGCTTGAGCTGGTTGCGAAGGCTCCATGACGTCACTCATGAAATTAGTTGAACGCAGCACATATTGTGCGACATCGACCTGTCCTTCCCTCAGTTCGAAGGCAAAGTCCTTAGTGAAAGCAAACTCGTTTGCCAACTCAACTAGCTTGGCCTTGACCTCTGTCTATTTCTGTTGGGCTTCTATCATGGGCTCGATGGGCTCATTTATCGTGGTATCTTTTTTCCCACCCCTGTCAATCGTGCCATCTTTGGATTTGAGGTAAAGCTGCAGCTTCTCATCCAGGGCAGGGCTTATTCTATTTTTATCTTCAGCCTGAAAAGCGTAGCCCAAATACTCAAGCTACTTTATTACCTTATTGAAAGCGCCGCGAGCATCATCTATGGACAGAATCGTGTTCGTGTCTTGAAAGGCTGAGCTCAATAGGAATTATTCCACCACTTCCCACTGTATTATGGGGAGCTATCGAGTGAAGACTGCCCTTACCTTCTCGAGTGCATCTGCGCGACCAACCAATCAATCAGAGAAGTAGCTCACCTACGTAACCAAATGAGCCTTTTTCAACATGAAGTCCATTCGACTCCACTTCTTAATAGCCTCAACCAGTTGCTGGTTCTTGGCATTGAGTTGTTCTCAGAGCTCAGCCACCTGCTTTGTCAGCTGGTCGACCTGGAGCTGGAACAACTCGAACTAAACTTTGAGGGTTTCTAGATCCTATCCCTCTCACCGCTATTCAGAATCCACCAGACCTAACTCCAATCAGTGATAAAAGTGATATCCTAGTTGGCTTACTTGAAACAAAGAGTGTCGGTGAATAATATAACTTTTTGAAAGAAGAACTCGATGAGAAAACAATCGACCTCACACTTACCATATTGCTATAGTTGGCCAGTACCCTTAGCTCACTAACTTGACTCAGGCCCATGAGTTTCCACTAGTCCATGTAGAAAAGCCCGATCACCATCCATTTGAGGGCATCAATGCCCATCATCCCCAATTGTATGATGAAGGTGGAATCAGTTACCTCCGTGGTGGGTCAAGTCTGAAGCGGGCCATTTTAGTTGTGGAAGTTGAAATAGCACTTCATCGCCATGCTTGCCAAACAAGTCATAGCCAGTCACCACCTTCGCTTGTCCTTGCCGCCCGCTGCTTTTTTAAGCATCGAACCTTCCTGTTTGGTCATTTATCTTTTGCCCCAACTCAAGGGGCTGTTACAGGCATGCTCCTCTATTCGTGGAGATTAGGGCACCTATTCGATCTAGGGCACGATAGGGGCAGCGATCGAGTGGGTCGAAGGGGCAAGCTCTGCTGTAGGGGCACCTTATCGAGCAGCCGCTCAATGGTGCTCGTCATTCCTTTGTACTCTTGCTAAAGCCTCTACTCAACTATGTGCCATCACTTCTTCTCGATCTGCAAATGAAAGACAACAAAAGCCATCAGAATCGAGCAAAAAAATAGAAATCTATAGTTTTCACAGTCGACAAAGATCTCTACCTAGCTGGTCGTCCTCAAACAAGTCGGGCATGGCGATAACAAGCCAACTAACACCAAATATCTCTTCTCAGTTAGAATCGAGACCTCAATCTGCCCAAAATCAACTAGGTCCTAAACAAAAGTGTTGAGCCAGCTAAGTGTTTGGCTCCCTGGCATTTCCATTTGCCCCCTCCATCACCCCTTGAAATATTAAACTCTCTAGGCCCTCAAACATAGAGAAAATGTTTTTTCCACTCCTAACCATATGATGAAAAGGGGGTTACAAGGAATTTTCAAAGTGGATGCGCCATCAAATAATAGAACCCAGGCTCCTCATTAGTACCTGACTTTCAGGACATGGATAAATGGAACATATTGGAAAAGTTGGCAAAAGTGGCTAGCTGGCCAAATAGGTGCATTAACATAGCAAAACTATAGATAGTGGCGAAAACGTTAGGCAAAAATTAGGTTATACAAACCTAGAGGCCTCCTAAGAGGTCGACTATAATTGGCGCTAAAGGAAACCTAAGGCCGCACCTAAATCCCTTCTCAAATACTATTATGCATCATCTTAAAGGTCGATGTATCCTACCCCAAAGCTCGGGCATCAAAAGTTCATACCCATCAGGAATGTGGTACATCTCCCTAATTCGAACTAGGTCAATGAGGGAGATCTTAAATACTATTTCACTGTAGTAGTCCAGAGTAAACAGTCGACCCCATGATGTTGGCACTTCGCTAGGGCCAGCATTATCCCTAGAAATAGCCCTCTCAGTACTCGAGTTGCTGAAGGTCGAGCTGTGACTCAATGAGCTATCAGAGGTACTCTCAAGCACGTTCCCAGACATATTTTCACCTCTAAAATCCCCCTAAAATTGTACACCCTCGAACCTAGTGTCCTCACTATCTGAAGCACTTGGCATCTTTACAAAGAAAATTAAAGGAAAGCACAAGCTTGCAAAAGAACTTACAGTACGTAACTTGAAAATTCTAAGTTGCAAAAAGGGTTTAGAGAACTCTGAAAGCAAGAACTTGATCAGACCAGATTCAGTAAAAGTGAAAACTGAATGTCTCTACCCCGCCTATTTATAAGCATTTGGACGTGGGAACCCAAACGGCAATAATAATTACACTATCACCCCTTGACGCTTCGTATTCCACAATGTAACTAACGCATTAAATGTGCAAAACCAGCAAAAACCCTAGTCAAGTATTCAAAAATCCCGATCGAGAGTTCCAAACCTTGGTCGAATTCATATAACCATCATTTAGTTATCTACCCCGTTCATTCTCATAGACAAGCTCAATTAAGACCGCGAGTGAAAGGGACTCATGATATAGGATAGCCTAACAAACCTAACCCAACAAGCTATTGACCTCAGAGAGAGCCCTTAGGCCCACTTAACATGCATAGCCCAACGACACTTCTAGACCTAGTTGGGTTGGGCCACTCGACCACAACCGCCTGGTCAAGTGGATTGTTCTCGACCGCACTCAACGGGAGGCTTCAAGCCACTTTGTCTATTCAACGATTCCTCTAGTTGACCGCCTTGTCTGTTCGATGATTATCGACTTAAGTGCTCAATTCGACGCTGACTCATATCCTTGCAGCATTTAATGTTCTAATAAATAGTATACCTTTGCATTAATGGCGCGTGTCACCCAATATAGTCTCTGCCACCAACTCTAGCAGGGAAGCGCACCCCAAAGTACTATTTACCTTGAAAAGTAGGAGATGATACCAACTGAAATAGTACTGAAATTGAAAATGACCAATAACCCCCAGGTAAGGAAAATAGCCCTCTACACTTAAAAGGGGCATCTTAAACATATCATCTACTAGGAGAATGCTATAAATACCTTACTGCCAGCCATTCTCTAGGTAATGCCAAATACAATATACACTCTTACTCTACTGCTTGATTACTTCATTTCGACCAGTACTAACTTGAGTGTCGGAGTGGCTTAGCCTGGTTCACCTCGACTAGTTTAACATTCGCTGTTGGTTGTAGATCTTAGACCTCAAAGAATATCACTGTTGGATCGTTCGACCTCCTTAGTTGGATCAGCCCAAACACTATTCTACTCACTAAATATGACTTTCAATCTCATCATCCTAAATATCAAATAACAAATATTTTCCTTTTCATAATTAAATAATTAGTTTGTTACACAACAAATTAGCTATTCCGCCTCAGTTCTCCCTTTTTTGAGCTCTAATTATCAACCAGAATTCCGCCCTCCTTTGTGGAAATTTCCACTAAAGTCGTCACTTTATTCCAAGCGGGGTCTCTCGCTAATTTGCTAATCTTTGCCGCATCCTTATCTTGCATTTACCCATATTTCGTCAAAAGTTGTAACCATGGGTTTAATTGATTGTTGTCTTCTACAGTTTGTGGTTTTTTAATGGTGTCAAGTTTCGTGAAGCTTTTCTAGAAGTTGCCCGTGTGAACAATAAAATAATAAAAAATTAATCTACCTCCGATGAAAAGGTTAACCACGTTCGGTGGTAAGAAAATTCAATCCATTGCAAAACAGGCATTTCATTTAAATTGAGCATAGCCTAATAATTTGGAAAGTATTTTCTCTATATTATCGAATTTAGGTCTTAATCCCAAAATGTAAGTAATTAATTTTTGGTATAAATATATTTCTTTACAAAAATGAAAATATTCTGTGCAACAATATTTTTGAATCACGGCTATATCATCTTAAAGAAACTTCTGTAAGTGAAATTGTATCATAGATAACTTGAAGGGTTAGAATGTTTTTTTTACGTTGGGACAACGGGTAGACCGGAACAGTGTCAATCGGGCACGGAGGGATCCTAATGGACAAGGTGTTAGTTTAGAACCCAAGTGACCGTTTGGTTTTATTTTCATTTTCAGTTTTTATTTTCATCATTTTTAAAATATTGAAAAATAATTAATTGAAATAAATTGAAAATAAGTTTATGTTTTGATGGATTAATATTAAAAAAGTAATAATTAAGGGAGCCTAGAGCAACAAGAAGGTGGCCATTGCTCGGTGTAAGGTGTAGCGTACTATACACTGTGACAATTCAATATTTGTTGGATTTAATAGATTGTAAATAGAGAGAGAGAAAACTAATGGAATAGAGAAAGAAAATATATAGGTTATTGAAGAATGCATTTTGAAAATGAAAATGATATCGAGTGAAAATGTGTAAAAAGTAATATATTTTATTTTTTAAATAATAAAAAATGTAAAAATGGAATTTTGAACATGAAACCAAACGGGCGCTAAGAAACCTCAATAAACTTGCCTTGATTTTGAATATAAAAGATCTCTCTAAATTCTCACTAGATAACATAAATCAGCTTGAATTGGTGTAAACACTTCCCCGAGTACCACGTAATAAAAGCATATGAAAACAATTAGGGATGCTAATTCATGTGGATTGGGTGAATTCTGGTTGAATTGAAGTAGGAGTATAATATAAAAATATCAAATTCAAATTCAACCAAATTCGATGTTAACCTAAAAGGCTCAATCATAACCTAATTCATAAAATTTTGTGTCAGGTTCGGGTTAACCTAATTTTTACTCAGGTCACCCGACAACTTGATAAACCTAACCTAACCCAACCCAACACATCTATTTATTTTATTTTTCATACTTATAATTCCAACATCGTAATTAAATAGAAATTTAATCTACAATAAAATTTATAATTTGGCATAATAATTAAGAGGACACACTGCAGACGATAGTAGTGCAACGGGAGTGCACGAAGGCAAAGGAGGCTAGGGTTTATACTTTTTTGAAACAAGAGGTGAGGAGGGTTATGTTTGGTAATTTGTTCAATTGTCTTTGAATTGGAAGAATGAATGTGTTATTACTTATTTGTTAATAATGTTATTGTAATTTGTAAATTGTAATTGAATTTTCAAAATTTTGATTTTTCGATATATATTATTTATATCTTATTTTAATTAGTTAAATTTTTCAGTTGGATCGGATCGAGTCGGGTCAGATTTATTGGATTATTGAGTCACAAACTTATTTTTTTGGGTTATGCAGGTTGATTGGAAAAT
Source organism: Jacaranda copaia (assembly GCA_014898725.1). Classification (NCBI taxonomy): domain Eukaryota; kingdom Viridiplantae; phylum Streptophyta; class Magnoliopsida; order Lamiales; family Bignoniaceae; genus Jacaranda; species Jacaranda copaia. Next base: position 1,130,469 of record JACGDI010005762.1, read on the forward strand.
AATTCAACTTTTTTTTTTGGGGGGGATCATTTTCGGGAGTGGTCTAATTTGATTCGAACCAAAAAACTCCAAATTAAATCTGATTTTTTTCATATAAATCATTATCGAATCAACTTGAATTTGATTTTAAAACCCTTAAAACAATCACAATAATGATGGTTGGAAGAAAATTTTCACCCTGAAACACGCGGAAAGGCAGTAGTCCTTGTCGCGGAGGTTTCCTCCGCCCTGAAATGGAGAAAAACGAAAGAAAACGACAACAAGTGGGTGGGTGAGCAAGTGGTGCACTTAAAAGTCATACGACTCGTTCAACTTCAAGACAAATAATTGAGAAAAGAAACCCACGATGGGAAGATAGGATGGCGTTAGCATTTAGTAGACCAGGACTTGAGTTGACCTTCAAATTTCACTAACTGCTTTAAATACTGTGATATCAGATCCGCCAAAGATGTATCACCTAACCGACTCAAAAACCACTGCATTTCATTGAACCAGTGGCGGCAAGCAAACCAGCAGCTTATTGCGCCATTCTTCCCCTGATCAATTTATCCATGATGACTGCAAAAATCGTCAAACTTTTTATCCTTCAATTCATTTTCTTTCTCACTTTCGTTCCTTTACTTGGTTTTTGCTTGGAAACAGACACAATTTCATCCAGTTTATTTATCACAGATCCCGATACCATAGTTTCTAGCCGGCAGGTCTTCAAATTGGGATTCTTTACTCCCGACAACACCACCAACCGCTACTTGGGTGTCTTTTACACCATTTCTGAAGAAACCGTGATATGGGTTGCCAACAGAGATAATCCTCTCAATGATTCTTCCAGCACTGTAACTGTATCGGAAGACGGCAATCTTGTACTAATGAATGGAAGAAATGAAACTGTATGGTCAACCAATGCCACAACTTCTCCTAGGAATACCAGTGTTCAAATTCAGGACACTGGAAACCTTATTCTGCGGGACGATGCAACAGGAACCACACTATGGGAGTCTTTTTCAAATCCTTCTGATGTTTTCCTGCCAACCATGAGGATAATCGACAACATAAATACAGGCAAGAAGGTCTTCGTGTCGTCATGGAAAAGTGGGTCCGACCCTGAAGTAGGAAACTTCACAGCGGGACTAGAAGCTTTGAATATCCCACAAATTTTCACCTGGACTAATGGCCATCCGCACTGGAGGAGCGGGCCATGGAACGGGCAGATTCTTATCGGAGTACAGGATATGTATTCTCCATACCTCGATGGATTCAGTGTAGTGAACGATCGTAATGGCACTTTCTACTTCACAGCACCTGAGGGAAGGTTCTTGATGAAAATAGACCTGAATTCTTCGGGAAGCTTAGTCCAAACGTTGTGGAATGATCAGATTAAGAATTGGGATATTACATGGTTGGCTCCTCAAAATGAATGTGATATTTATGGGACTTGTGGGCCATTCGGAAGCTGTAACGCTAAGGTTTCACCTATTTGTTCTTGTTTGAGAGGGTTCGAACCCACAAATACAGAGGAATGGGAAAGAGGGAATTGGACTAGTGGGTGCCGGAGGAGAAAGCAATTGCAGTGTGATCAAAGCAATAACGCAGGTGCCGCTGGAGGAAATGGAGACGGATTTTTGAGGCTGCAGTTTATGAAGGTTCCGGACTTTGCTGAACAGTTTCTGTCTAGCCAGCCAGATGAATGCAGGAGTAGATGTTTGGGGAATTGTTCTTGCATAGCTTATGCACATGATCCTAACATCGGTTGTATGTTTTGGAGCAACAGTTTGGTCGATGTTCAGCAGTTCGATGGCGTTGGCCCTGATCTTTACATTCGTCTGTCGGCTTCAGAATTGGGTAATTTCTTTGACAACTTTTCCATTTAATCTTCAATGTCTCCTTATTGTTCATTTACCTGTTGTGTGAAAGATCTTAAGTCAGACAATAGTTTCCTAGCTTTACTTTTGCAAGAACTAATTAGAATTTATGAGTTGGGAATGATGAATTTAAGCCTAAAGTGTACTTTTTAATTAACCTCTGTTAACTGAATTCAAATGACATTTTTTTTTCTTTTTCTTTTCTTCCAGGTAACCACAAAAACAAAAAACTGTATATCATAATTCCAGTAGTTGTAGGTGTTTTTTGCCTGTCCCTTTTCATCTTCATTGCCTGGTGCTGGATGGTTAAGAGAAAAGGTGAGATTAGGCCAATTACTTAGACATTAGAAGCATATTCAGCTGCCACTCTTATATAGTAAATCTTCCTTGTGAAATCAGGAGTGAAAACAAAAGAGAAAAAGATTTTTGAAGTCGGGCAAACGTTCTCTTCAGATTCAACTGCAATTATACTAAAAGATGAATCAGAGAAAGTTAATATTGAAGAATTGCCATTATTCACCTTCGAGACACTTGCAAATGCAACAGATCAATTTCACGACAACAATCTTCTTGGGAAGGGTGGTTTTGGTCCTGTTTACAAGGTAGAGCGCTTCTTATTTTCGTGCATCCAATATTCCGTCTTTGAGTTCATGGTATAACAAGTGCTAGAATTGTGGGGGGGTTTCTTATATAGGGAAATCTGGGAAATGGAAAAGAAATTGCTGTGAAGAGACTTTCAGCAGCTTCCGGACAAGGAATGAAGGAGTTCATGAATGAAGTGATTGTGATATCCAAACTCCAACACAGGAATCTGGTCAGGCTGCTGGGATGCTGTGTAGAAAAAGAAGAGAAGATGTTGGTATATGAATACATGCCAAATAAAAGCTTGGACGTTTGTCTCTTTGGTCAGTTCAAGCTCATAAGCCAAAACTTATTCTTCTTCCATTTTGATATACTTGGAGCATTTTCTGCAGCTGATTGCTAATTTCTGCATTATATTCTTACCTTGGAGATAATTTTTACTCTTATCATTGTTTTTTATAGATCCTACACATCCATCACAAAAAATTTTAAATTGGAAGAAACGTTTCAGTATTATTGAAGGCATTGGACGAGGTCTCCTATATCTTCACAAGGACTCTAGACTTAGAATAATTCATAGAGACCTCAAGCCTAGCAACGTGTTGCTTGATGAGGACTGGAATCCAAAAATATCTGATTTTGGCATGGCAAGAATATTTGGAAGTAACGAAGATCATGGCAATACTGCAAGAGTCGTTGGAACATAGTAAGTAAATTTCAGTTTATATAAGATTCATAGCATGCCATGGATTAGTGTCTTATAATAATAAGTTTTTTTTCTTTCTCTTTTTATAGTGGATACATGGCACCTGAATATGCAATGGAAGGCAGATTTTCCGAAAAGTCTGATGTCTATAGTTTTGGCGTGCTGATGTTAGAGATAGTAAAAGGCAAAAAGAACACACACTATTACAATCATGAATGGTCTTTGAGCCTTTTAGGATGTGTAAGCTCTTTCTCCTTATAATCTTGAAAATTCTTAGGCAATATAATGTTCCCATACTAATTTTTTCATCATAATGCATATTAATGTTTTTCTTCATAATATTTTAGGCATGGAAATTGTGGAGTGAAGACAATGGTTTAGCTTTTGCTGATGAAAGTATTGTGAGTTCAGATTTTGAGGCTGAAGTAGTCAGATGCATTCAAATTGCTCTGTTGTGTGTTCAAGAATTTCCTAAAGATAGACCAACCATTCAAACTGTTCTCTCAATGCTCAGTCGTGAAATTATGGATCTGCCAACACCGGAACAACCAGTCTTTGCTGAGAAGTGGAATGGTTTGCAGGTTGGATCAACTCAGCCTACAGGCCAAGTTGGGTACTCCATCAATGAGGTGACTGTCACTGTGTTGGACGGCCGATAACATGGCAACTCAAACGCTTATAGGATATACTTCTTTTAAAATGTTTTGTAATGTAATTTTGATGTTTTGTGGCATTTCTTTTCATATATATATATATATATATTGTACGTATAGTGTGAAATTATATATAGTTTGCTTGAGTGTATTAATTGTCAATTGAATTTGATGCTCTAGTATTAGATACAGAATGAAAAATATTTGATATTTAATATGTATGTTGGACCTTGAGTTTCGATAAAGGATTTACTAAATCGACAATTTAATTACTCACTAGTCACAAAGTTTCTGATTTTCACCATTCTAGTTTTTTGTGTTACTAAAAATAGTGACATCTATATTAGTAAAGTTCTATTAGAGACATCAAATAGGTGATGTGATACAACTCAAATGACAAAATTTTGATAGAAGTTTAAAATTTAAATTCCATTCTAATGAAATTATGAAGGAAAAAAAAGAATGATTAATTATTTTTATAATGAATATAATTTTTTAAAGGCGTGAGATCAACATTAGTAGTTAATAATTTTGATTTAATTACAATTTGATCTTATTATACTATTAAGGTATGAAAAGAGCTTGTGTGAACCTGATTTTACTATGTTTGTTACGTCCGCTTTACTAAATAAAATTACTTAATTAATTATTGAATTACTTTCATTCAAGTGGTTAAGATATTTAACGAATTGGACCTTAATAAAAAGACATTACATCTCCTTTTATACTTTTTAGCCAAGAGAAAAACTTGGTCATCTACTTCTTTTCATTTTAACAATAATTGTTAGCATGTAAACAAGGGTTCTAAAGATTCTTAGGTGTTGTTTGGTTATGTTTTTTTGTTTGATTTTTAATGTGTTTATTATGTGTTTTGGGAGAATGAATTATTAGAGAATATGAAAGTTATTTTTTGATATGTTTTGGGGGAGATTTTTTTTTTTCTGAGCAGTCAAATCAATGATTTTTAATTGAATTTTTAGGGTGAAAATAGAATAAAATAATTTTTTTAATAATAAAAAATATATATATATATATAATATATGTATGTGTATATTAGCGAATGTGCAATTTAGAGAAAAAATGAAAATATATTTAGTTATGTTTTTTCAAAATAATATTATTATGAGGAACATAACCAAACAAAGCCTTAATTATTTTATTTGAAAATGGATGAAATGGAGAATATTAAGTAATGAAGTGGACAAAAAGCATATAATAAAAAATCGAAAGAAATCAAGACCAAAAGGACAAAAAAATAAATAAAGAAAGGTGGACTCATTGACCTAAAGTACTTGATGGAAAAGTACTGTATGATAGCTCGGGATGACCAAATTGTGGATGGGCCCCACTTGAATATTTGGAGTTTTGTGAATGGCCCAATGCAGTATTTCTTATTTATGAAGTCTAGACCAAGGTTAATGGTGGCCCCCACTTTTTTATCATATGAATTATTTAATAATTATTTGATGAGAGTTGAGTGAAGTGCTTATTTATTTTTATAAATAAAGTATATCAATTATTAATTACAATAGTCCTTAATAATTGTTTTGTGACTGATAAATTGTTTAATAATTACAATCATGTCTTTTGGCAATGAAATGGCGAAAGTTCTGTAGATTTTTTGCAATTTTATTTAATTTGTTCTCATTGGGTGCCTTTCTTTCCCGGCAGCCGAAGACTTCTATCGCGCTGCACACATTGTAAAGGAGCGGCGGTGCCGTCAATTTTGAGATGGAATAAAAATATAAAAATTGTCAGCAAAATTACAAAGCAAAGATGGTTACATTTATATAAAAAAATTCATACAATATTTCAAGTTGTGGTGTGAAGGGCCGACGGCAATAGACCAGAAATAGTGCGAAATTTTGATAATTAGTTTGGTTACATTTTCAAACCTCTGTTTTTGCCCTTTTTATTATTTAAATAAAAATATATAATTTTTTATTAGCTCTTAAATATCATTGATTTTTATGTTTATATTTATAGGCGTTGTTTTCAATTTTAAAATGCTTATTTTGTCAAAGTAAGATTCATATTTGACATGATATTTCACTAATTTAATAATTGTTATAATTCATTGAATAATTAAACTGTAATTTTAGATTATATTGCCACAAGGTATTCAGGTCTGAAATTTATATTAAATTAAGTACTAATTTCGCATTTCAATATAATTTGATTGACAAACTATAACAAAACTAACAAAACATTATCTTTGTTCAAAATAATATGTCACAGCCGTGATGTGAAAAAAATAGTAAGTACTTAACCCTCTTACATTCAAATTTTATTTTCAATTGTGTAAAGTAAAAAATTTGCTATTTTTAGGAAACGGCAATAACTTGCATTGAAGATTGATCAAATTAGCATGGGCAAAAGAGAAGGTAAATTATTAGCATCTCTAGAGTAAAAATGACTTGCGCACCTAGAACACGAACAATTATGTTTTTCAATTGTCTGATTAATACACAATTAATTGTTGGGATGTTTTTGAGAGCTCCTCGATGTCATAAAAAATTTAAACCATTCACTAAAATATAGTTTAAATATTTAAAAATAATTAAAAAGAAGAAGAAGAAGAAGAAGAAAAAAAAGAAAACAGTAATACAATCAAAAAAGATATTAATTAATGGTCAATTAGTATAATAACATTGTCCTCACACCTTTATATATGAGTGGTTAAACTCTACTAAATACTAAATCAGCGTATGCATATTTAAAAATAAGTAATAAATAATAAATAAAAAGGGTCTTCATATTCCCGCCATAATTCCAAGGTCCCACAAAATTTGGCCAAGGTGGCTTTTTTAAAATGAATTTTTTTTATTTTTTATTATTTTAAAATTAAAAATAATTCATATGTACATGTTTTAAATATTACTTATTTCATTCTTAATTTTTCATCCACCTACTCAATTATTCATATTCTTACATCAATTAAAACTGAGTTGATTTTATAAAGTACCCATTCATCGCTTTAAAATAATTAAAGCATACATGTATTTCATACAAATACACATTTTTTATGCATAAAAAATTTAATTCAATACAATCGTTCTTACACTTGCCATATTCAATATTTTTAAAAATATTATTTAAAATAAAAATCAATTACTTTTCTGTATTTGTGAAATGTTGAAATTGAAATCAAAATGTAATTAATCTAACCCTCGATTACTTTTTCAAAAAAAAAATCGGAGCAACCTATTTTTCAGCCTTTTCAACGTCTTAATTTATAAAAGAAGTACAGTAAAAGTGCTATTGTAATTTTAGAATTTCTATTTAATTCTTAAATAAAGTTTTCGAAGCTTTATACTATCTATCAATATTAATGAAACCCATAGCATGTGCATAAAAAATTCAAATTTAGAACAAAATCATTCTACAAATTAACTTCATAATATTAATATCATAAATTTATAATAAACTTTTCATAAACCATATTTACATTTGTGTTCAAGCACAACTACAAGAAGTATTAGTATGTATGTCATATATCTTTTAAGCATTATTAATTCTAAATTATCAACTACGATCATTATTATTGTTGAAATAAATAAAATTTCCATAGACACGATAGAATTTAAATAAGAAAATCTCAAAATTCTGATAAAATTTCAACTTTATCATTTGAATGAAGTCTCAATATCGACAGACAAATCACGTCATATTAAAAATTATGATTATTGTGGAGTTTGACTAATATCATACAAAAAATTATAATTGGCGTATCTTCCCACAACCATTTTCATTTCCATATTCGTGGCTGGCGTGTCCCTCTGGGCAACAGCTGGGAATGCGAGGCGTGGAGAATTTACGGCTCAGACTCGAATCCTGAAGTCCACACCTTTCAAGTGTTTCATGCCACATCTGTCCTTTTTCTACAACCATTTCCAGTGCTAATCCGGAAAGCAAACGTCGACTTAGGTTGACTTGGTCAATGCGGTATGAACGTCTAATCGCCTTTAGCTAACTAACAGCAGCAATCGCATCACCTTTGCTCTATTTCTTGTCCTCTGATTTTTACACTAATAATTGTATTAGGTTTGGGGAAATTTTTAATTAAACTGAGTGCAATACATTTAATTTAATTGTAAATCTCAACTGCCCAAAAAATCCTCATGCTGTATGCTTTGAACATCTTTTATGTAAGATTTGTAATTGCAATAACCGTAAAATACAAATAATAATTATTTTTGTTAAAGTTTAATAATTCAATAGAGTGTCAGATACAAAAATTACTGAGATTTTAATCATTGTATTATTATTATTTTATAAGTTGCAAAGGAAAATATGGAACAGTGACATTTTAATTCATGAATATAATTGGGGAATTTTTAATTTAATGATGTGAAGGGATAACCTTTCAATTCAAGAATATGTCAGGTATATCTTAATTATGTGTGTAGTGATAATTAATTGACAACTTACAAAATTAACTATATGTGTTGGAAAAACGTGTTATACTTATTTTTATTTAATATATTTCAAAGAGTGAGGTTTTAGTTGAGAGAATACAAGATGGAGAAGAGGAATAAATGAAGTACACATAAAGTATTTTTTGTGTTACCTTTCAAAGAGTATTGCAAGATCTGATGTCTGTTTTTGATTGTTCGGGAACAATTTATTTTGAAGATATTCCGGTCAATGTTTTGTGTGATGCAGTTTTTCCATCTTTTGATTGTAATGAACGTATTTTAAATGGATAAATATTTAATTATCCAAAAAAAAATTATAAGATATGGTGAGAACTAATAATGTGAATGACATCAAGAAACCACTATTTATTTATTAAAGCTTTACACTATTTTTTATACATGAAAGTCATTTCATTTGTTCAGTAAACTTTTATACTTTATAGATTTTACATTTTATTTTAAGTTTTGTGTCTTGCTTAAGGTACCCACTAAGTGATTTAGGCATAACAATAATAATGTTGTTAAGATAATTCTATTTATCAAGTTATCCTTCATGAAAAAAATTAATAAGTTTAATAATATTTCATGGTTGTCTTATTTAACTAATATTTGCATGGCACAAATTTACGTATTTTCCTTGTCTTATTAAAATACATATAATTTCAAAATCGCCAATAGACCAAATTAATTAGATTATTTTAAGTCCACTTATGGTAAAAACCTTAGATATTAGAGAATAAGCACAAGTGGAAGCGATTAAATAAATAATAATTAAATTTATTGAAAAAAAAAAAGAATGATAGCCTCATCGATAAAGTGGTTTAAAAAACGAGAAATTGAATTTACCATTGTTGACCAATGATTATTTGTTAGCCGACTACTTTTAAAATTTATACTTACAAATCAAAGCACAATAATATTAGTATTTCCTTTTTTCTTTTTTTAAACATACATAAATAACTCGTTAAAATTCAAATATTAAATGATTAATTCACCACTTGACCATAATAATGCTAGTTCATACTATAAATAACACACTTATTTAGAAAAAAAAATTGTTGGATGACAAAATTGAGAAAAAGAAAAGTACATTAAGATTTAAACAAATGGGATAAAAAATTTCTAGTGTGGAAGACCAAATTGACCTTCTGCGCCCATAAGGGGCCGTTTAAATTTGTTTTTTGGAGAAATTTTTATTTCCTGATAAAAAGAGATAGTAAAAAATTAATTATAAATGGATTTTTAAAAATAAAATATTATTTGAATATTTTGTTTGAAATGCAATTATTATGTAAAGTTAAAAATGAATTGTATTTGAAAAATATAATATTTTTGTATTAAACGTCATATAAATATGAGTATGAGAAAACTAAAAGTGAAAATAGAAAGAGAGTATATTTATCTAGAAGAATATTTTAAAAATAAAAATATTTATAAAAAAAAAAAGATTGATTGCTCTTTATTTTCATTTTCAATAGAAAATGAAAATGAATCCTAAAAACAAAAATAAATGGGCCGCAAACAACTAAACTAACAAATTTTTTAGGGTTTTTTTTATGCTTTTCGAAATTCTGTGGAGGTGAATGAAATTTGCCAAAATGAAGAGGCCAAATGCGAATCTCGCCAAAAAAATTATAGTCTAATTTGATGGCTCGTGGCTGAAGCTCAGCTGTTTTAGTCAACTCAGGCTAAGGGCAAAAACCATGTCAGGAAACTGTCTTCAGCTTTATGTTTTTTGTTTTTTTCTTTTCCATTTCTGATTTTCTAAACCACTGAAAATGCCGCAAATTTTCATTGAAATTAATACACCTGTTGCTCTAGACTATTTTCCCTCTGAACCTGTGCTCCTCTTTTCAGTTAATTCAATTATATTTACTTGATCAAGAGATGGGGAAAAAAAAATGAGCTTTTTACCGTAAAACGAATTCTGGTGGTGCCTATTCTCACATCTCATAATTGTCACGAGCAAGAATATTGCACATGATCATGATACGGGCTAAAAATCTGAATTATCTCCTTCTGTTGACTGCCATTATTCTCTATTCTCTCTGCCCGAGGTTTTGCACAGCACAAGGCAACAGCACATCCAGCAATCCTTGCGAAACTCCAGGCACGTGTGGGGCTTTCGGGAGCTGCAACTCGCAAAGTTCACCTATTTGTAGTTGTTTGCGAGGATTTTACCCGCTGAACAAGCTGGAGTGGGATTCAGGGAACTGGACCAGTGGGTGTGTGAGAAGGGTTCCTTTGAACTGTGAAGGGAATAACGGGACAACTAACGGCGGACGAGAAGATGGGTTTTTGAGGCTTCAGATGATGAAAATTTCGGGCTACTCGGACCGGTGGTTTAGCTCCAAAGATCAGTGTGAAGGTCGATGCTTGAGGAATTGTTCGTGCATAGCCTATGGGTTTGACGTCGGTATTGGATGTATGTTCTGGAGTGGAACCTTAATCGACATTCAGAAATTTCCAAGCGGCTCGGGCTCAGATCTTTATGTTCGTGTGGCAAACTCTGAACTAGGTAATTTAATTTTGAGGATTTCTATGATATTCTTGGATGTCATTTCAATGAAGAAGTACGTGTTTTCTGATTTTTAACTCTGAGCATTTGTAATCTAGTGTCGTGAAATTATGGATGTGAACCATTGTCCTCTATTTGGTCTTGGTAGAATTTATGACTGAAAGAAGAATTGTGAGGAAGTAAGTCTTATTTTCATTTATGATGGTTGTTCTTTTCTGGCAGATCGTAAGAAAGATCCTAAGAAGATTGTAGTAATTGTGGTTGTAGTTGGCTTTATTGTCATTTCCATTTGTGCTTGTTTTTGTTGGAGATGGATGGCTAAGCACAGAGGTAATGTTTCTACAATTAATCCCTTGAATTACTAATTATGTGCGGCTTTCAGTTAGTATGCGTTTCATCGTTAATAGGCAAAAAAAGAACAAGCGAACCTGCAAAAGCGGGAGCAACAGCGGGCGCATCAGGTTCAGTTGATTCCTCTCTTCAAGATGCATTAAGTCAAGTTAATCTTGAAGAATTACCATTGTTTAAATTCGAGGTGCTTGCAAATGCGACTAATGAATTCTCTGAAGCTAACAAGCTTGGGAAGGGTGGTTTTGGCCCTGTTTACAAGGTAATCTTTCATGCTTATTCATCTTATCGTCTCATGTGATCTTCTTGCATGTATCACCTTGTTTTGAATATGAATGTGCTGAAACTGCTGCAACTCTAGGGAGAATTGGTGAATGGAAGAGAAATTGCAGTTAAGAGGCTTTCCAAAGCATCTGGACAGGGAATTCAAGAATTTATGAATGAAGTGGTGCTGATCTCTAAACTCCAACACAGGAATCTTGTTAGATTACTAGGATGCTGTGTAGAAAATAAAGAGACGATGTTGGTATACGAATACATGCCTAATAAAAGCTTGGACTTTTTTCTTTTTGGTCAGTTCAAGGTCTACTCTGTTTTCGATACTGGTTTTCATCAATGTTATACCTGCAGAAGATTTTTGGTCAAGATTTATATTTGTACATTGCACTTCAAATTAAGTTCCATATAAAAGATTAATTGCTTTACTCTGCATATTCTATTTAGATCCATCACAAGAGATCCTAGATTGGAGAAAGCGTTTCAACATTATTGAAGGTACTTGTCGAGGCCTCCTCTATCTCCATAGGGACTCTAGGGTGAAGATAATCCATAGAGATCTGAAGCCAAGTAATATATTGCTGGACAATGATTGGAACCCAAAGATTTCAGACTTTGGCATGGCAAGAATATTTGGAACCAAGCAAGATCATGTCAGCACCGTAAGAGTGGTAGGAACATAGTAAGTATATGTTTCATTGAACCATTTATATCTAAATTCGGGTTCAGTGCACATAAAACTAGAGATAGCTAGCTGATATGATTTTGTTGCAGTGGATATATGGCTCCTGAGTATGCATTGGAAGGAAGATTTTCAGAAAAATCCGATGTTTTTAGCTTTGGAGTTTTGATGCTAGAGATTGTTAGTGGGAGAAGGAACACAAGTTTCTACAATCAAGAAGGCTCTTTGAACCTTTTGGGACATGTTAGTCACCCTGAAATCTCCTCTGGTTTGAGATAATTTCAAGTGGTCAATGTCAATACCAACCTCTTCGATTGCCATCTGCCGTCATTATATATTTGTCTTGATAAATCTTTTATGTTTCTAGTTGAGTTCAGATCAGTTGCTTGTTACAACAATAAAGGTTCTGCAGCACCACTAAAATTTTATCACCTAATTTTATTGCATAAATGACCCTTGGCATGATAATGAAACTTCAGGTGTGGAAACTGTGGAATGAAGACAACATTGTAGCTTCCATTGATCCGAGAATATCGAGTCCAAGCTATCGGGCAGAGGTGGTGAGATGCATGCATATAGGGTTATTGTGTGTTCAAGAACTTCCTAAAGACAGGCCATCCATTTCAGCTGTGCTGTCAATGCTGAACAGTGAAATTATAGAGCTTCCAGAGCCAAAACAATCAGCATTTGCTATAAAATCTAGCCATTCTGACACAGGCACAAGTTCCTCTCAGCCGAGCCAAAAGAGTAGTGCCTCTTTGAATAATGTTACTCTCACCATGGTCGACGGTCGCTGATTTATTCTACACAGCTACAGCATATTATTGTAAATGCAAAGAATAGAAATGATAGGCGTTACATGTGTGCTATGCAATAGGAGGACATTAAGCAGTTGGTTTTGACATTGTTTCTGGATGTATAGGATGAGCTTTTGGCTAGTGCTTTTGCCTTTCTTCTTTCAACTTTGTTGGTGGAGCAATCAGTTACTGTTTTGGGGGCTGAAAGAGTTCTATCACACCAAAAAATTGTGGTTTTCCTTGGGCCTACCACATCCCCATTTGATATGTAGTGTGGTATTGTGGTCCATAGGTCTTCCTTCTGTTGTCATCACAAATATTTAGTGAATTAGGTACAAAGTAGTTGAGTTTTAAATAAACCATGAAATTTTGACTCAAACCATGATCTATTGTTTGAATGGAATAAATATTTCGATGATTTTTTATTTTTTTGGAAGTTATTACGTGTATTTGATTTGATGCAGCCAAAATGTAGCAGAGAACTCCTAAACTGAAAAGGGGAGATAATGGATTTGGGTTAATTTCTAAACCATTTTATTGGCATGGGTTTTGAATGCTTTGGATCTGATTTGATTTGAAGTGGATCCATTTAAGAATATGCATGTAGTTTTGTTTCCTAAAATATTTATTTATATATAAAAATATGTATACTCACATATAAAACATGATAAGATTATATATAACTTTTTAGAATCGGAAAATTCACATATAAATTTGTAAACAAATAATTTTTTATTAATAATATTACTTTTTTTATTTAAAATTTCTGACGATATTGTTTTAAGAAAGTAATACTTTTATAATTTCAAAATGTATTTAGGTATTGGGTTTGTAAAAAATTTTAATTGGTTGGATTTCAGATTTTAACAAACCCGCTTTGTTATCTTTTTTATGGTTTATATCATAATTGCTCAATGATTATTTGGAGGCTAACTTCACATTTGAATCTTGAATTTTAATAAGGAAAATATGAAAAAAAATTCTTTCTTGCTTCAAATGACATAATTCTATACTTTAATATCTGTTCATTTATATTTTTTCTTAATTCAAGTATAGCATAAGTATCTCCTTCATTGGGAGCAGCTGAATACTGTCTAACAATAACTATATGGTGTTGCATTGAATAATGCATTGAGAAAGTTAAATCAAAATATTAATTTAATGAAGGAAAAATATTCTCAAGATAGGACACTGTTAGCGCGCGCGCGCGCGCACATGATTATGAGTCGTTTTCTTTCTTCTTTCCCTTTCCTGTTTTGGCTGATGATAATTCTATTAGCCAGCACCACTTGATGGGCGAACTTTGGTGCTTTAGACATTATCTGGGCCTTAATTAGGATGTTGAATCTGTCAAAATTCATACGAATTTGAAATGCGTTAGATTCTGAATACTCGAAATTTGATACATTTTGAATTGAAGACTTGATCAGTTGGGCTAGTTAGACATGCTTTATAATTTAAAAAACATTTCACTATTACTTACTAAATATGGGAATATGATATTACTAGCACACAACTAAGCAAAATTGGTTGGACCAAATAGCATCCTTTAAGTCTAATTGCCACTCAACTTACTGTCCTTAAGGGCTTAATGAGTTAGCAAACATTAATGTCCTAACTCTATGGACAGGCCCTAATCGATCCTTCGGCACTTTTATTGCCCAATGGCGTTCCCCAGGCCCATTGCAATTTGAACTACTCCAAGATTTTAATAATCGAAAAACAAAATAAAATTTTTGCCTCATTAATAATATATTGATGGATTATCTTTTAACACATGAACACGCCATATAATTGAAACAACTAAGACAATAGTTATAAACTTAAAAAAACGCATTAAATGCTTAGAATTCTAAAATTTATAACAACACGAGTCAAAATTCCTCATATAAAAGATCGCACTACAATCAACAATAAGCAACTTTAGCATAAAGAAACATGCTTGTTCTAACTGAAATTGTCTCCTACTTAATTATAGTTCTATGCTTGTTATGTACCCCTTTTGCGTAATTTAAGTGTCTTTTTAGGCCGCGCGTGGCACGATAAACATTGTTAATATTTTGACTTATCGTATTTTCATGTTCTGAATATTGCTTCGAAATATACATAAAATTTAGCTGCCACAGATTTAAGGCATAGTCCGTTGAATATTAGAATTTTCAATAGTTACTCGTCTTTAGAAAAATAAAAGGGAGTTGGACTTGCATCAGGTCGGAGGCTCGGTGTATTGCGGACTCGGATTTGAATTCTCAAGTCGTACGGTCAATGATTTTACCCCCACTTTGGGCAAATGCCTTACTATTCCAAGTATCCCAGAGGCAGTAGAATAGGAAATGAGAAATATGGAGCCCTTAGTTCTACGTTTTAACCCCTGTTTAAATTTTTTATTCTATTTTATAAATATATAATATTTTTATTAAATATTTTTTTATATAAAATTAATTAATTGAGAATGGCTACACTTGACTAAACACAAAAAGTTGGAATAAAAAATAGAGTAGATGGCTCAAAACGTTTTAACTAAATTCATTTCTCACTGAGACAGGGAAAGCCTGAGTCTTTTTAAAAACCCCTTTCGCATGATGGTATTGTTTTATCTCACCGGCATACTACTAAGTTAGTTCTTGTTGGAATCTTATAATTCCAATACGAATATTTCTATTAATTGAATTTGGCTTTAACAAAATAAAATAGTTTAAATTAATGTGGTAAGTGAGACATGATTTGCAAGGTCTATTATTTTGACCCAATCGTTGAGGCACTTTTTCTTATGAGACTTGGTGGTGCAGTTGGTGTAAGCCCAATTTTAAATACCGATGATATGAGGTCTTTAGGGTTTCATCTTCATATTTTATGGTTAGGTCCATTTTTCACTCTGCATTTCGATAACTTTATTCCATTAAAGTTGTCAATTATTTGTTTGAAGAGGAGAAGAATCAATTACCCATTTGTGATATTAAAGGAATCCTTAATTATTTGATCTTATGGCTCAAACATGTATTATAAATTAGTTAATTATATGATGTTTGGATATCATAAACATATGAATTTTGAATAGAATATATATCTTAGAGTTAGTATTAGAAGCTGATATATGTCTATAGATCAAAATTCAATTTACTGATTGTATTTTATAGATATGTTATTCAATCCGAAGTATAAGGTGAAATTCTTTGAATTTTTTTTTCTGTGCTAGTGTGATCATTAGAATTAGAAGAATTGAATCTAGTTTGGGGTGGTGGGAAAATATTGTCTGGAATTGGCCTTGTTTTCTACCAAATAGTGATAAGCCAATTTTTTACGTTGTTTAGTTTCCGTGTAAACCCAAGATTGTTTCTTTGATTATTTATGTGCATATGAATTCCAAGTTTCCACCAATCCCAACCCTTTATCTCTTAAGAAGAAAAAGCGGTTTTTCCAAGGCCCCAACCAAGAATCTACAGCCCAGCATAAGACGAAAAATGGAAGAATAGTTCTTTAGGAATCTTTCTGACTACAAGCAAATTAAGTTTGAAAATTACCCACCAGATTAGAAAGACCTAATTCTTCAAGTCGATGCAAAAACCATTGAGTTTGGGGCAAACTGACTGAGACACAGCCCATAGCTTCCAATTACATCTACCAGTAAAAGATTAGGAGGAACTGCAAAATCATTGTTAGCATGATTTGAGGCTGATTTCAGTTAGCATGACTTGAGGCTGATTTCAGTTAGCAAGATTCAAGGCTGTTAACATGACTTAAGGCCA
>JACGDI010005762.1:1147153-1170320 GCA_014898725.1 Jacaranda copaia
GAAATATATTTTCTCCCTCCCTCTTTTAATCATTACTAAATAATTACCACTAAAAACTGTGAAGTACTTGTAATTTCTAAAGGAGCAGGTGACGAAGTCGTTTTCCCACCCACTGCTATTAAATCATTGTCCGCTAATAAACTAGTGCTTGTCGTTGCACCAGGAGTCTGCATCGAGTGCTAAAACATTAGTGTTTGTATCCACTGAGCAAAAATATGTTACAATCGTGTAGAGATATCCGAAAACGTATCTTGTGAACGTCCCAAGTCACTCATGGTATTACTATGAATATACAAATCAAGATTGTGAAAGCCCAAAAAATATACATGTCTAGTAGACATGCGATATGACTATATCATAGTGCCTAAGAACATGATTTAATGGATCGTTATATCAAGTAGTTAGGTCATAGGCTCTTACCATAAAAATAGATGCAACACAATGTGATCCTCTCCTGAAAGCAAGATAAACTCAAACTCATTGGAAAGATCAATTCGACGACTCAAAATTTTTAACTCCTCCAATCCATATTTTGAAAATCAAACTGGGTTGGCTGGTTGGACCATCTGTTCTAGTGGTTAGAGGCCAATTTGATTCGGTGAAGCTTAAAAATCAGACACTAATTATTGCTTTCTGGTCAACACCAATCAAAAATCAATTCAATTAGCGGTGGTTCAATTGGATGACCATCAGTTCACTTATTTATTTATTTTTTTGGGAAATTAAACATTAAAATTTTTTTAAAAAAAATTAAAAATGAAAAGAGGAATTGAGAGTTGAAGATAATGACTAAGGATTTTGTACACAAACTTTTTTGAAACATGAATTTATTTTTTTGGAATTTAATGAAGCAATATATACGTAGATGCTTGTGTCGAGTTTTTTGTTTTATTTTGTTTGATCTCTCTTAAATTATATTGAAAATTTGGCATGGAAAAACTTGTTTTAACTTCAATTTGAAACATGAAAGAAAAGATCACTTAAATTAATATTAAATAATTTTATTACATTTTTTTAATTAAATTATTTATTTATAATTAACTAATTGTGAAGTGTTTTTTTATTTATAATTAACTAATTGTGAAGTGTTTTTTTTTTTTTTGAAGGATAACTTTAAAATGAGTAAGAATAGAATTTTTTTAAAATGATTTTTCATATAATATTGAAATTTTTTTAATTTTTTATTAATATTATAGTATATTTATATATTTATAAAATTAAATATAATTATTAAATTATTATAATATTACACTGATTAAATTAGTTGTCTAATTGATCAAATTAATAATCAGTAATATGATCGATTCTTTATTGTAAAAATATTGCTTCCACTGTAAATGAACCGAACAAACTACTAACAAATGAGAGTCTATCATCAAGAATGAGACCCTCCTCCGACTCCTCACGTGAAGGGTCCTCCATTCCGACTCAGACTGAGACTGAGACTCATTAGGGATCAATTTCTTAACCAATAACTGATGAAGAACGGATCTACGACATCAGGACATAAAAAGAAAATTCAGCGATCCCACGGGAAAGGCGGCCGCTATGCACACGTGGAGGAGTTACTGCGCTAGAAGTCGCGGCTCAAAAAGAAATTCGCTTATCCAGTAAGTCCATTTTGATTTCCCCTGTTTTTAAAAAGTTTGCATTATCATTTCCATCTATTAAGTGAACTTTATATAATATTATTTATAAAGTAAATACGATTTATCAGAGCAGAATTTCTTTTGCAATTTTCATTTGTATCACCAGCTTATGTCATGTTGGTTAAGACAATTAATTCTACATAATAAATAAAAAGCACATGTATTATAGATATCTTGAAAAGTCTGAGAGGAGTTGTTAGAATACTGTGAATTCTTTATTTCAACTCATAAATTAGGGAACCTAGACAAAAAAATAATTTAGACAGATAAAGTATCACTAAATCTCCCTAAAAATAAAAATTAATCAGAATTGGTGGAACCCACAACCCCACCAACTTTCTACCCACTCCTAAAGAAACAGAAAGCCAATCACAATTATAATGATATATTCAAAAATAAATTTCACGTCAAACATATGACTTTTCTAGATAACGTATAGCTTGCAAATTAACCATTCAATCCTAAAAAAAAAATTCAAAGATAAAAATTGAAGAAGAGATATGTACGTAGAATTTTGAAGCAGCGTAAACATGAGGCAAGTGATGTAAAACACTACAAAAGATTTGGAAAAAATTATCAGAACCCACCCGACCGCCCCAATGATGGCGATGGAACTTACCATTCAGCGACGACTGAGTTGACCTTCACTTTCCACCGATTGCGTTAAGTATTTGCTAACCAGCAATTCACAATGCCATTCTTCCTATCTGATCACCTAACCATAATGAATGCGAAAATGGCCCAATTTTTTGTTCTTCAATTCATTTTCTTACTTACTTGCGTTCCTTTACTAGGTTTTTGCTTAGAAACAGACACAATCTCATCGGGTTTATCTATCAAAGATCCCGATACCATAGTATCCCGCCGGCAGGTCTTCAAATTGGGATTCTTTTCCCCTGAAAACACCACCAACCGCTACCTGGGCGTCTTTTACACCGTTTCTGAAAAAACTGTGGTATGGGTCGCCAACAGAGATAAACCCCTCAATGATTCTTCCGGCACTGTAACTATATCCGAAGGCGGCAATCTTGTACTGATCAATGGAAAAAATCAAACTGTCTGGTCAACCAGTGCCACAACATCTTCGACGAATACCAGCGTTCAAATTCAGGACACTGGAAATCTTGTTCTGCGGGACAATGCAACAGGAACCACAATATGGGAGTCTTTTTCACATCCTACCGATGTTTTCCTGCCGACCATGAGGATAATCGACAACTTAAATACACGCAAGAAGGTGGTCCAGTCGGCATGGAAAAATGCATCTGACCCTGCAGCAGGAAGCTTCACAGCGGGGCTAGACGCCTCGAATATCCCAGAAATTTTCATCTGGAATAACGGCCGGCCGCACTGGAGGAGCGGCCCATGGAACCAACAGCTTTTTATCGGGATACAGACTATGTATGGACCGTACGTCGATGCATTCACTGTGGGGAACGATCAGCCGGGCATTTTCTACCTCACTACGCCTTTGGGGAATTACTTGATGAAAATCGTCCTGAATTCTTCAGGAACCATAGTGCAAACGTTTTGGGATGATCAGAAGAAGAATTGGGATATTACGTGGTTGGTTCCTGGAAATGAATGTGATGTTTATGGCACGTGTGGGCCATTCGGGAGCTGTAATGCTAAGGGTTCACCTATTTGTTCTTGTTTGAGAGGGTTTGAGCCCACAGATACAGACGAATGGGAGAGAGGGAATTGGACTAGCGGATGCAAGAGGAGAAAGCAATTGCGGTGTAATCAAGGAAATGATACGGGTGACTCTGGAAAAAACGGAGACGAATTTTTAAGGCTGCAGTTTATGAAGGTCCCGGACTTTTTAGAACATTTCCCCTCTAGCCAGCCAGATGAATGCAGGAGCAGATGTTTGAGGAATTGCTCTTGCATGGCTTATGCACATGATCCTAACATCGGTTGTATGTTTTGGAGCAACAGTTTGGTTGATGTTCAGCAGTTCGATGGTGTTGGTCCTGATCTTTACGTTCGTCTATCGGCTTCAGAATTCGGTAATTTCTTTGACGACTTTGCCATTTAATTTTACAAGGTTTGCTTATTGTTTAACAGTTGAGTGAAAAATATTTATAAGCCCGAGAGTAGTTTCCTAGCTTTACCAATGCAAGCACAACGTAGAATTTATGAGGAGTTGGGAGCGATGAGTTTAAGCCTGAAGTGCACTTGTTAATTAACCCATGTTAACTGAATCCAAATGACATATTCTTTTTCTATTTTTCTGTCAGATAACAACAAAGACAAAAAGCTGTATGTCATAATTCCAGTAGTCGTGGCTGTTTTTTGCCTGTCCCTTTTCATCTTCATTGCTTGGTGCTTGGTGGTTAAGAGAAAAGGTGATATTAGCCTATGGACCAATTGCTTAGATATTAGAATCATATTCAGCTGTCATTCTTATATCTATATGATAAATTTTCCATGTGAAATCAGAAGTGAGAGCAAAAGACGAAAAGAACCTTGAAGCGGGGCAAACATTATCTTTAGATTCAACTGCAACTGTACCGACAGATGGATCAGAGAAAGTTAACATTGAAGAGTTGCCAGTGTTCACTTTTGAGACGCTTGCAAATGCAACGGATCAATTTCACGAAAACAATCTTCTAGGAAAGGGTGGTTTTGGTCCTGTTTACAAGGTAAAATCCTTTCTACTTTTTCTGTATCCAGTATTGCGTTCATGGATAACTATAGATGAAATGACGGTTTTTGGTTGCTAGGGAAATCTGGAAAATGGAAAAGAAATCGCTGTTAAGAGACTTTCGAAGGCTTCTGGACAAGGAATGAAAGAATTCACGAATGAAGTGATTGTAATTTCCAAACTCCAACACAGGAATCTGGTCAGGCTGCTGGGATGCTGTGTAGAGAAAGAAGAGAAGATGTTGGTATATGAATACATGCCAAATAAAAGTCTGGACGTTTGTCTCTTTGGTCAGTTTAAGATCAGATTAAATTCAAACCTATTCTTTGCATATATTTAGAGCATTTACTGCATCAAAGTTTTAATTTCAGCATTTATTCTGACCTTTTCAGATAAGTTTTACTTTTGTTATTATTTTCTGTAGATCCTACGCATGCATCTCAAAATATTTTAGATTGGAAAAAGCGTTTCGATATTATCGAAGGTATTGGACGAGGCCTTCTATATCTTCACAGGGACTCTATAATGAGGATAGTTCATCGAGACCTTAAACCAAGTAATGTGTTGCTTGATGAGGATTGGAATCCGAAAATCTCTGATTTTGGTATGGCGAGAATATTTGGAGGAAATGAAGATCATGGCAACACTGCAAGAGTCGTAGGAACATAGTAAGTGAACTTTGAATAACAATTGAATTAATTAAGCCATCCATGATGTCTTGTCCACTAGTATTTCATGCTAATATGATGATTTTGCAGTGGATATATGGCACCTGAATATGCAATGGAAGGCATATTTTCAGAAAAATCTGATGTTTATAGCTTTGGTGTTATCATGTTAGAGATTGTGAAAGGAAAAAAGAACACGCACTATTATAATCATGAATGGTCTTTGAGCCTTTTAGCATACGTAAGTGCTTTCTCCTGTATCTCAGAAGTTTTTATACAATATAATGACACCACATTAATTTCATTATCAGAATTAATGCATGTTAAACTTGTCGCTTCATAACATTTCAGGCATGGAAAATGTGGAGTGAAGACAATGGTTTGGCTTTTGCTGATGAAACTATTGCGAGTTCATACTTTCAGTCCGAGATCGTTAGATGCATCCATATTGCTTTACTATGCGTCCAAGAATTTCCCAAGGATAGACCTACCATCCAAACTGTTCTCTCAATGCTCAGTCGTGAAATCGTAGACTTGCCAGCACCAAAACAGCCAGTCTTTGCTGAGAAATTGAATGGTTTGCATGTCGGGTCAACTCAGCCTACTAGCCAAGTTGGATTCTCCATCAACGGATTGACTGTGACTGTGTTGGACGGCCGATGATATGGGACATCAAATGCTCAGATTATATAGCTTTTTTACAATGTTTTGAAATACAATAACCCTGTAAAAGTCATATATTGTCTTTTAATTTTGTGTAGAGAAAATGGAGTTTGAACACCACTTTATGTTTTTCACAAAATGGCTCACTCTTCCCTAAAAAAGCCTGTCAGGATTAAAGAGAAATTAATGATTAAGTTGTCCCTGAGTATTCTCGATCGAAGATATGTACTGTTCAATTATCAATTCCTTCCAATTTTATATCTTCCTACGAGGGGAATTTTATATCTTCCTACAGAGGGAGTAGGGGGCGAGGGGGCGGGGGGGGGCGCATGGGGTGAGAGAAAAAGAGAGAAAAAAATCAACAAATTTGAAAACCTTAACTTCAAACGCTGAAACAAAAACAAATTTGCTATATCAAAAGCAAGACTTTATTTTCCCCACCGTTCATTTTCACTACGACAGAATGAGATTCGTATAAAAAAAAAAGTGCTTCGTCTTTCGTCCGCCCTTAAATCCACTGGAAAAGAAAAACTACTTGCTCTTAAAAGAGTTGGATCCAAATTTCTTGGCAATCTAGTTAGACACCTGAAATCAAACAATAAAAACCAAACATCCCACTAACATATGATTTTCCATATACTATTTTATTTTACATTTTTCTATTTTGCAGTTAAAAAAAACATTAGAAGAGAAATTATATTTAATGGCATTAAAAAGTGCCACTTAAATAATTTTATAGTAACAATTCTATATCTTATGTCATTTTTTAAAAATGTCATTTAATAGTGGTGTGACTAAAGGTGTAAATGTCAATATTTTAATCATATTGTACATAACGAAAGTGCAACGAAAAATATATTTAATGATATTTTAAACTATTAGAAAAAGTACATTGAATGGTATCTTAAAATGTTACATTTTTTTTGTTAAAGTGACATGGCAATATGCCACAAAATATGGATGTAGTAACATACTAAAATGCCACAAAAAATTTGTTTTGATGAGATGAATATAGTAGATGACATATTAAAATGTCACAAAAAGATTCATTAAATGACATAGTAACATGTCCTAAAAAAACCAATAAATGATATGTAAAATGCCATTAAAGATATTTTAAATGATATGTAAACATGCCAAAAAATTGTGTATTAGTGGCATGTTAAAATGGTACAAAAAAACAAAAAAGTATTCAGTTGATATTTTAAAATGACAAAATACTTATAAAAATTGTTGCGTTTAAAAATGCCACCAAAAAATAAATTTTTGATACATTTACTTGTTGAAATATTTATATGTAGTTACCTTAGCGGTGTCCCAAAAGACTTATTTTGTGGCATTTCAATGTGCCAAAAAAACCCAAAAAATGGACATTTTATAGTGTCACTATAAACCAATAATATATATTTCAAGCACTAATAGTATCTATTTATTTAATAGCAAAAAATTAAATTCTTTTAATAATAAAATAACATAATGATCTTTATTCTTATTAATGATAATAATTATTTTATTAAGCCAAAAAGAAATGGAGCAAAGGAGACATTTCAAATTAAATGAGATCATTAAATAAATAAAAATTTTTAGAAACATTACTGATTAATAACATATTCAACAATTATACTTTACTAAATCGAACAAAAATAAATAGCTCTATTAGAAAACTAGAATCAAGTGTACTTCAAATTCACCTAATGTTCGGAACTCATCAAAATTGACCATAAAGTTAAGAATCCAAGACTTGAAATGGTATATCTTTGAAAATCATTTGAATCATCCAAACAGGCAAGAATCAACATCCTTTGAAATTTGCACAAGTAGGATAATAATATAAATGAACTATCGTTATTATATAAAAGTTATGATTATGTAAAGCAATAAAATTAATATTTTACAAAATTTAAGAGATTGTAATACTATTAATACATACCACAAAAACTTTTGGCCAAGCAATATTTTCTCCAACAGCTTGTCCAATAATCTAGCACTATCCATACCATACAGTATAATCATAAGAATAAATGCAAATGAATTAATTATGAGAATTTAAGAAGTCAACTTTAAATCAACATATACAAAAGTGCAAAGAAATTAACACTCTTGATATATTGAAAAAATTAGAAATTTCTTAGTGATTTAACATTATATTAAGTAAATATATCTTACTTCACCTGAAGGTCATTAGCCGAACTGGCAAAAGTATTAGAAAATATTTGGCGCCAACTGTTCCGCCTTGCCACTTGAAAAATGGGAGACAAATTGGCTTTAGTCCACTGCATGTCTTCTAATAATTGATGAGAAATGGAGTACTATTTACATTTAATGTACTATCAATATTTAACATACAATTATAATATATTTATGTCACAACTGCACCAGCGTAAAAATTCTGTTACTAAGCTCAATCTATGTATTCTCATAATTACATCAAACATATTTATAAATTTTGCAGCAGTATATATACATATTACTATTCTATACTAGTTCTTCCACATTAACATCAAATCCCATGACATATGATATTACAAAAAAAATAATTAAATAAATGAAAAGACTTTTACCTTCAAGAAACAATTGAAGCCTTCAAGTTTGAATATGGTGAAAGTTTGCAAGAATTCTGGATAAAAAGCTATGTTTTCCCTCCAATTTTATTTTAATCATCCCTCCAATAATTTGAATGATTTCTTTCCAATATATACATACTTTTTATTTTGAGAGAATTTATCACATTACTAAAATTAATGATCGGGGATAGGGAAAGATAAATTAAAATTGTATTAACTATCATACACTTACACATTAGAAAAGGAATAAAATGGGATGTTATCAATGATAATTTCACTACCTTAATTATTAATTAAAAATATGAAATTTAAAGGAATGTACCTACGACTCCCGACACGAACAATTGTTTTCAATTCATTTTCCTTGATTAAAAGACATCAACGTTTAATAGCCTTTCAAGATTTTCCAGCATCTTGAATAACTTGATGAAGGTTGGGCCTTGTAATAATATGCTCCGACCCGTTGGCATGGAATTGCGGTCCACACATTTATCATAAATTAATATTATTCTTTTTTGTCCTTTTATGTGCCAACTTTGCTTGTCTTCATCCTTTTAAAAAAAAATTAAAAAAAAAAAAGAAACTTGATAGTTTATTAATTTAAATGTGTGACTAGGCATTGGGTGGGTGGTTAGTCTAATTTAGTCAATGAATA
This sequence comes from Jacaranda copaia, assembly GCA_014898725.1. Taxonomy (NCBI): domain Eukaryota; kingdom Viridiplantae; phylum Streptophyta; class Magnoliopsida; order Lamiales; family Bignoniaceae; genus Jacaranda; species Jacaranda copaia. The sequence continues at coordinate 1,156,000 of JACGDI010005762.1, forward strand.
ATTAAAATATAATCAATTTAGTCTACCAAATCAAAATATGATTAATTTAGTTAATAGTTAAAAATTATATTAAATTGTTAATTTAATTAATACATTAATGACACTGTATATAAGTTTATATATTTTATAGTTATTAATTGTACTTGTATTTTATCTATACATGATAATTTTTAAATGATACCATAACTAAATATGAGTGGTATTTTCAAGAAAATATTAGTGACATTAATTAAGTGTCTATTGAAATGTAATTATGTTGTCATATCAAATCCTACTATATATAATATTATAGTGGCATTTTCTATAACTATCATCATATTGTTTTATTGTGTGACTATATTGTAAAATGTCATTAAGTTACTATAATTAAATATATTGTGGCATTTTTTATAAAATGATACTATAACTTGATATAAGCGCCATTTTTAATAACAATTGATGAAACTTAGTTAAATGCCTTTAAAACCCCATTTATGTTGCCATATTCAATCAAATTCCACCATTTTATTTGGCATTTGCTACAAAATATTACCTTCAGTGTCATTTTTTAGCAAATATCATTATAATAGTATTGGGTGTCATTGTGTTATAAAATACAACCAAGTGAATGTGACTATATAATTTATGACATTTTTTTCAAATGACATTATAATTAACTATGAGTGAAATCTCAAGAAAAATAATTAGTGACACTAATTAAGTGTCTTTAAAATACATTTATGGTGGCATTTTCAATCAAACATCACAATTTTATTTGTCGTTCATTTATCAAATATTACTAAACATTATTTTATAGTGACACTTTTTTTAATTGTCATCATATTATTTTTATGTGGCATTAATTATCAAAGTGACACAAGTTAGTGCCACCAAAGGCTCTTTTTTTTGTAGTGAAATGCATATGTATGTATGTATGTATGTATGATGTATATGAGTGTATGCAATGAGGATGGCTCAAAGCTGTGAAACATGCAGTTGGGACGCCAAAATGGCAATCCAGACGGCATTGCGCAGCCTTTAATCTGTCGACAAAAACAGTATTCCCACTGCATGCGTAGATAGTTACCATATGAATTGTAATTTTTTGGAAATGGTTTCTTAAATTTGAATTGCATGCATGCAGGTCCATTAGCTTCATCAATTCTGTCCGAGTTTGTCAACATTGCACTTTTCACTCAAGAGAGAAAGAAAGGGAAATAGATATTAGACAGAGAGAAAAAAGAAAAGATGAAAAATAGAAATGAAACAGAAAAAATGACTTATTCAGTTTAATTTGATTTATAAAAGTGCATGTTAGGTCAAATTGGGCTCGTGGTTTTCTTGCCGTGTCATAGATAAAAATACAAGCTGGTTCTCAGACTTAATTATTTTTTTAAAGGATTATATGACAATATAATTATGCCCTTGTTATATTGTGTGTACATTTTATTTTCATATGTATTGTACGTCAACAGTTGGACTAGTGGTGGACAAAAAAATATTTGATATTTAATATGAACGGATTTATTATGTGTAAATTTTTGCTTTATATTATGGTGAACAAATCGTTTCACAAATAAAATGGAATATATATGAATTCATACATATACAGATAAAACACAAATATTAAAGAAAATATTTTGACAATTTTTATTGTTTGAAATACTATTATTTATACAAAATTATTATATATATAACTATATTATTTAATTTAGAAATATGATAACTTAAGGACAATGATTGAAAGATAATTAATAACTTTTCAATTATTAGGATTTTTACATGATACTCAATTTATAATTATAAAGTATTTCGATATAATTTTCATGCTTTAAACCAAAATTATAAATTTGTCAATAAGCATTATGTAAAATAAATAAAGGCCTCACTCAAAATATAGCTATTATTCATTAAATTTAAATTACATGCTGGGAAAAAAAAAAGAAAAAGAAGAATGTCTCTCATTTGGTATTCAATGCAATTTTTTTTCTAATAGATATTGGGACAACATGGATCGTACAAGTTACATCTATGGATAAAATAAACAAAAGTAGGCTTGTACATCTATGGATAAAATAAACAAAAGTAAACTTTTTTTTTTTAATAAATAAATCAATATGTTATGGCTGGGAGTTATTGGGCTAGAAAGAAGCCCGTGTAGAGCTGAATAGTAATTCGGATAGGTAGATTAAAAGTAAGTTGAGTTCAACTGAATTCTAAATGAGTTGGATTGGATTTAAACTTTAAAATGAATCTAATACAAAATAAAAAATTGATTAATTTTATTTATTCAAAATAATTAATTTAAGAGACAATAATGATATTAATATACTTTTTGTGCTCCGTTCAATGTATAATTTTACAATATAATGCGATTGTTTATTAAGTCATATATAGTTTTAATGGGTTGGTACTTAGAACTGTTATAATTATATTTGTCAAAAATATTGTTAATAGCAAAGCATATAGGCTTTTTGATATTGAGATTGGGTAATTGACATTTTGCCTCCTAAAATACATTTAAAAATCACTTTGCATTTTCAAAAGATAAAAATGGTATAATGTACTCTGAGAATATATTCCCTCTGGCAAGTTGCACTCTAAAATGTTTTTTCGGTCAAAATAACTCAATTTAAAGTGAGGGCAAAAATATCCAAATACCTTATAGGTAACTTTTTATCATCATTTAATAAGATAATTTTATAATTTTTTTTGTAAAAGATCAAAATTTCTATATAAATCCAAAAAAATAAAAAGAAAAAGAAAATGAAAATGACAAACAATGGAATGATCAAACTCATGCCATCAATTAATTTATCCAAAAAAATTGGAAAAAATCATGCCGTCATTTAATCACTTTTATTTTCCCTTTTTTTTTTTTTGACTCAACTTCAAGTCTTCTTTATTATATTATTGTCATCATTTTTCAATTCAAAATTAGTACTTTAAAATGACAAAGAGAACACTATTTCTTATCAAAAGATGATTTCAATAAAAGAATTGTAAGGATTTTTTTTTTAAAATCGTAATCAGAAGGCTAAAGACTATTCCTCAATTTCCACACCATGATTTTAATGGTAATCAAAATTCAAGGCTAATTTTTTGATATTTTGAGTTTTGAGATGGTGATTGAATGATTATAAAGAAAACCCCATGTGAATTTGGAGATGAACAATTCTTTGTTCCTTTTTTATACAGGTCAGCTTTTAAAAAAAAGTGAAGTAAATTTCAAAAATTTAAGTGAGAGATTAATCATAAAAGGTGTTTGGATATTTTTGCCCTCATTTAAATTGATTTATTTTGATAAAAAAATCATTTTGGGGTGCAATTTACCTAAAGAAATATATATTCAAGATGTATTGTGCTATTTTTGTATTTTAAGGGTGCAAAGTGATTTTAAATGTATTTAGAGGGTGTAAAGTGCCACTTGGCCTATGGAGATTAATGCAATGACTGAGTCAAGGGACATAAAATTCTTTGGAAGTAAATTTTCAATAATGTTGAAAATATTATTGTGCACGCACGAATGAGGCTAAAAGTAGAAATTGATCTATCGTTGAAGTTGACGGATATGGTATTATGGGACAAACAAGAAACTTGGAAAGAAAGAGTATCGCTAGAAAGGAGAACAAATTGGACAAGAACTTTAATTCTTTTCGGTCCACAAAATTTACCAATATGGAAAGGTAAAATGACCTTTATGCCCACCCAAAAAGACACTCAGGTACCAAAATTTGCCCAAGATTATGAGGCTAATTGCGATCTCGCCTAAACTTAATGAAGTCCTATCTGATGGCGGCTGAAACTCAAACGCTTTAGTCAAAAATGACTCAACCGCTCAACGCGCTCTGACTGTTGTACACCGGAACCATGTTAGGAAAACCGTCCTAAGCTCCATATTCTTTTGTTTTTTTCCCCTTTTGATTTCCATTACAACGTGCAGCAATTTTTCATTGAGATTAATACACCTGACGGTCAAGGATGGGAGTTTTAGTAGCTCCAGATAGAGATTTTTACAGTAGAAAGAACTCTAGTGGTGCCTATTATCTCGGGCAAGAATCTTGCACATGATCATGACAAGGGCTAAAATTCTGAACTTTCTTCATCTGTCTACTGCCGTCGTTCTGTATTCTCTCTGCCCGTGGTTTTGCGCCGCACAAGGCAACGCTACAGGCAATCCGTGCGATACTTATGGCAGGTGCGGGGATTTTGGTAACTGCGACCCACAAGATTCACCAATTTGTAGCTGTTTGCCAGGATTTTACCCGCGGAACAGTCAGGATTGGGATTCAGGGAACTGGACAAGTGGGTGTGTGAGGAGGGTTGCTTTGAACTGTGAAGGGACTAATGGGACAGCTAATGGCGGAAGAGAAGATGGGTTTTTGAGGCTTCGAACGACAAGAATTGCTGGCCTCCGCTACTCGTACCGGTGGTCTGGCCCGGAAGATCAGTGTGAAGGTCAATGCTTGAGGAATTGTTCGTGCATAGCCTATGGGTTTGACGTCGCTAATGGATGTATGTTCTGGAGTGAAACCTTAATCGACATTCAGAAATTTCCAAGCGGCACGGGTTCAGATCTTTATGTTCGTGTGGCAAATTCTGAACTAAGTAATTTTATTTTTCGGATTTCTTTGATATTCTTGGATTTCGTTTCTTTGATTTTAATTTTATTCAATGTTTTCTGATTTTATTGCCAAAAAAATAAAAAGTTGTCTTCTGATTTTGTACTCTGAGCATTTACATTCTGTCATCGTGAATATATGGATGTGGGCCATTGTCCTCTATTTGGTCTTGCTAGAATCTATGACTGAAAGAAGGACTGCGAGGAAGTAAGTCTTATTTTAATATTTTCATTTATGGTGGTTGTTCTTTTGTTGCAGATCGTAATAAAAACTCTAAGAAGATCGTAATAATTGTGGTTGTAATTGTCTTTGTTGTCATTTCTATCTGTGCTTATTTTTCTTGGAAATGGATGGCTAAGCACAGAGGCAGAGGTAATATTTATAAAATTAATTCCTTGAATTAGTAAATATATGCAGCTTTCACTTAGCATGCATTTCATTGTCAATTAGGCCAAGAAAGAACAAGCGAACTTGCAAGAGCCGGAGCAACGGCTGAAGCATCTGGTTCTGTTGATCCCTCTCTTCAAGATGCATTAAGTCAAGTTAATATTGAAGAGTTACCATTGTTTAAATTTGAGATCCTTGCAAATGCAACTAATGAATTCTCCGAAGCTAACAAGCTTGGGAAGGGTGGTTTTGGCCCTGTTTACAAGGTAATCTTGCATGCTTATTCATCTCATGTGATCTTGTTACATGAATCATCTTTGTTTGAATATGTAAGTGCTGAAACTCTAGGGAGAATTGGCGAACGGAAGAGAAATTGCCGTTAAGAGGCTTTCCCAAGCATCTGGACAGGGGATGCAAGAATTTATGAATGAAGTGGTGCTGATTTCCAAACTCCGACATAGGAATCTAGTTAGACTACTGGGATGCTGTGTAGAGAATGAAGAGAAGATGCTGATATATGAATACATGCCTAATAAAAGCTTGGACTTTTTTCTATTTGGTCAGTGGAAGGTCTACTCTGTTATCCATACTGGTTTTTCATCAATGTTATAGCAAACACTGTCCTTCAAACTAAGTTCCAAATTAAAAGTAATTGCTTCACTCTGCATATTCTATTTAGATCCATCACAAGAGATCCTAGATTGGAGAAAGCGTTTCAATATTATTCAAGGTATTTGTCGCGGCCTCCTCTATCTCCACAGGGATTCTAGGTTGAAGATAATCCATAGAGACCTCAAGCCAAGTAATATATTGCTGGACAATGATTGGAACCCAAAGATTTCGGACTTTGGTTTGGCTAGAATAGTTGAAACCAAGCAAGATCATATCAGCACCGTAAGAGTCGTAGGAACGTAGTAAGTATATATTTCATTGAACCATTTATATTGTTTGCATATTTTCTTCTGCCATATATGACTATCCAGAATAGGGGATTTAGTGCATGTAAAAATAAAGCCTTGGCTGATATGATTTTTCTTGCAGTGGATATATGGCTCCTGAGTACGCAATGGAAGGAAGATTTTCAGAAAAATCTGATGTTTTTAGCTTTGGAGTTTTGATACTAGAGATTGCTACCGGGAGAAAGAACACAAGTTTCTACCATCAAGAAGGCACTCTGAACCTTTTGGGACATGTTAGTTAACTTAAAATATCCTCTGGTTTGAGATAATATCAAGTGGTCAATATCAACATCAACATCTCCAATTGCTATCTGCTGTCATTATATACTTGTTTTGATAAGTCCTGTTATGTTTTTGGTTGAGTTTAGATCATTTTGCTTGTTACAACAGTAAAGGGCTCAGCACCACTGAAATTTTATCCCCTCATATGTTGCATTAATGATCCTCTGACATGACATTCAAACTTCAGGTATGGAAACTGTGGAATGAAGACAACATTGTGGCTTCCGTTGATCCGAGAATATCGGGTCCAAGCGACCGGGCAGAGGCGGTGCGATGCATGCGTATTGGATTATTGTGTGTCCAACAACTTCCCAGAGACAGGCCATCCATTTCAGCTGTGCTGTCAATGCTGAACAGTGATATCATAGAGCTTCCCAAGCCAAAACAATCAGCATTTTCTATAAAGTCGAGTCATTCGGATACAGGTACAAGTTCTTCTCAGCAGAGCCAACAGAGTAGGTACTCTGTGAATAGTGTTACTCTCACCATGGTCGATGGTCGCTGATATGTGCACTACACTACTATATACGTTATATCGTAAATGTGAAAAATGGAAATGGTAGGCCTTCTATGTGTACTATGCTCTAGAAAGACACTAAGTAGTTGATTTTGAAATTTTTTTATTTTTTGGGGGTATATAGGCTTGAGCTTTTGGATGGTGCTTTTGCAATTTGTTCCTTCTCTTTTTCTTTTTTTCACTTTGTTGTTGAAACGATCAATTTTCTTTTAGGGGCCCTTGTTTGTTTATGTATTTTCAAAACACATTCCAATTTCTAAAATACTTCCTAATAAATGTGTACATTTTTTGAGGTAACCACCAAATAATATATTTTTTCAAAAATATCCTCCTAAAATATATTACAACCATATATATAAAACAAATTAATCTCTCATATATAAGCATCACCAATTAATTTTTACATATGTATATATATAATTTACGTTCACTTCACTAATTTAACAATAACTAAATTGATATGACATTTACAGTAAATTTTGTTTTTTCTCAAGATATTTTTAAATAGATTATTTTATTCTAAAATATTTTTCAACAATTTGCAAGATAATTACAAACAGATATTAAAATTTTCAATCTCACTATAAAAATACATTCTTCTAAAATATTTTTTCTAAAACACTCAAAACGTAATCGAATATTTAAAGGAAATGAGTCTCACTTCACATTTCCTTCAAGAAAATGAGCTAAACCCTACATGCTACAACCAAACATGACTTTCACTTTTTCCATTTTCCCCAGAACGCAGGCCAAATTTTCCAAACTCGTTTGCGCCATAGCAGGGAACAAAGAGCGTGTTAGAATCGAAGCTATCAATAATCGGTGCAGAATTAGGGAAGATAATGGGTTTGGGTTAATTTCCGTGCGTGTTGCCTGTTTCGGATCTGATCAGATTTGAATTAGATTCATTTAAAAATATATGTTTTTATGTGACATATATAGAACATTTATTCTTTAATATAATATATATAACATATATAGATGCACAAATAAAGCATGATAAAATTATTTATAATTAATTTATAGGCGAGCACACATATTTTAAAATCAGAAAGATCACTTATAAATTTGTAATAATAATATTTTTGGCAACAATATCATATTTTTCATATTTTAAAACTTATGTTCGTGATAATATTATTATTTATGATTATTTTATAATGTGAGTATACATATGTTTGAATGGGAGAATATTTACAATTTTATAAAATTAGAAGGATAACATATAAATTTGTAAATTAATAATTCTTTATTAATAATGTTGTTTTCTTTTCATAATTTAAAATTTGTGATTGTATCTTTTGAATTTAACAAGCTGGATTAGTTAGATCTATTTGATAATTTTAACTACATTACTTCTTAAAAAATATATTATCACAATTTTTTTAATACAAAAACCAATATCAATAGCAAAGACAAGTTATTTACAAATTTATATGGGATGTTTTGATTTTTGTAAAAAATTATAAATAATACATGGTACTTTTTATTATATGAATGCATACATTATTTATTTGTATAATATTTGATATGAGATAACCCAATAGGCCCAATCCAACAAGTTATCGACTCTAGAGAGAGTTTTCAGACCTACTTAACATCCGAAACCCAGCGACATTTCTGGACCTAAAATGGTTGGGTCACTCGACCACAATCGGGTGTTCTCGACCCTAATCGATGGGAGGCTTCAAGTTGTCTACTCCGTTCAGCCATCTACATTTGATAAGGGCATCTTAGATATATCATCCACCTAGAGAAGGTTATAAATACCTCATTGCCAGCTACCCTCCAGGTATGATATATACACTATACACTCAACTCAGATTATCTCACTCGATCAACACTAACTTGAGCATTGGAGTACTTTAGCTGAGGGCACCTCAGCTAGTCTGATGTTTTCTATTGATTGTAGATATCAACTTAAAAAGAATATTACTATTGGATCATTAGACCTCCCTAGAGGTCGAATGAAGCCCAAACACTACTCAATTCACTAAAAACGACTTTCAACCTTATCATTTTGGCGTTGTCTATAGGAACACTTGAGATTGCAACTGAGAAAATAGTGAACACTAGAAGAGTCGTATCTGAGAAAAAGGATAATAAGAGGATAACGTCTCCACCTCCCCCTCAACCTCAGTAAGGTTCGCATGCCCTAGGCCCCAACGCCTCGCAGGAGCAAGCTGTAACGCTGACCATGCCTCAGCTAATGCAACTTATAAGTGAACAAATCTTTGCCTAGATCTTTGCTCAACTTTCTGCAGCATTGAACAGGCACACGATTGTGCCAGCCCCAGCTAGCAGTGCAACTCTGCAATTGCCTCCACTAGAGGAGAGGTCCTTTCAGAACAGTCGTGGTCGCCAGGAGTCTAAGTGACCACTAGTCAAACGAGGAGCAAGCCCCAAGTACCCCTAGGGAGAGAGGGAGCGACCTGAGCTAAGAAAAGAAATTGCTAACTCCGTAGACCATCACGTTCGACCTAATCAAGCCCTACAATGTGATAAGTTTGAACATTCTAGACATGACTAGTGCGAAGAAGTGGATCATGCTGCTTGGCCCATTCAAGCCCTACAGCGCGAAAGGGTTGAGCGTGTGAGGCCTCATTTTGATCAAAATATTACTCAAGTTGATTAAGTAGAGTGGGAAGAAGGTTCCCACCAACTATAATAACTCGACAGATGCCTCAATGAGATCTCAAAGAGAAACACTGAAAGGGTACCCAACCCAGAGAGCCCCCAGAGGTCTCGTCAAGATAGAGGCTTAGCGTTTAGTTAGGAGATTATCAATGAGCGCATTGCCGTCGATGCCAAAGTCTTGATTGAACTCCCACAATATGATGGCTTGATTGATCCCAATGAGCACCTGATGCAGTTCGAACATATGATGTAGCTGCATGGGCATAATGAATATATCCACATGAAGATGTTGGTGACCACATTTCAGGGAATAATGCTCGATTGGTTTGTTAAGCTGGAACCATCATCGATATACTCCTACGACCAACTCTGCGATAAATTACTGCACTAGTTTGCCAGTTGGATAAAAGTAAAGCTCCCACATACCCATCTCCATACTATCAAGTAGAACAAAGGGGAGTCCTTCCATGACTTTTTTACAAGGTTCAACACAGAGGTCCTGAAGATCGACAATTCGGACATGAAGAATGCATTAATATTTTGGTGCGAGAACACCCGTGGTTGATGTAAGAGTTGCTTGACTTGGTAGAGATACATAACCTAAAAGGAGATGGACATGCTGAAGTTTGAAAACTCTGAGGTTGACAAAAAAAAATAAAGAGAGAAATGACTAGAAACATAGAAAGATTCTCTAAAAAGATGCTTCCATGACTATACTCTCCTGAACATTCTGAGGAGAAAGGTCCTATTTTCAATCCAGCATGACAACCTTCTTAAGAAATCGAGGAAGTTGATGGAGATTGAAATAATGAAAAAATTGAAGAAATATTGCCACTTTTATAAATAAAGGTGGCATGACACAAATAAATGCTTCAATCTCCAGGATGAAATTGAGAGACTCATCAGGTAGGGCCATCTCAAAAATATGTGGCCATTGACGCACAGGCTGAAGGGGGTAAAATTAATCAAACTCCCTATAGAGAAAGGTCGATTAGCCCAAGAAGGGAGGATAAAGAAAAAAAACCCACCCAAGAAGACCGTCCGTCCATTCAAGGAGTAATTGACATGATTGCAGGAGGTCCTACTCAAGGGACTCAAAGTCAGCAAGGAGGCTAGAGTTGATCAAAGCCTCATTGAAATAATATTTCATTTATCCAAAAGCGTAGAGCCCATCTCTTTCACCGACAACAACCTAGCCCACATCGAAGGAAAAAATATCGATCATAAAACTGATTGTCCTATGGTAGTCTCCATTGAGATGACCAACTTAAAAGTTAGAAAGGTTCTGATTGATAACGGCAGCTTGGCCAACATCATCTTCTTCTTGATGTTGAAAAGGATGAACTTACAGCAACTGAAATTTGAGCCCATGCATACCTCTCTAGTCGGGTTTGAGGGGTCAAAAATTATTCCAGAAGGTTCTATCAACCTCTCTACGTCATTTAGGGATGCGCCCCAAAGAAGGACATTGATGATAAACTATCTGGTGGTCGATACCCCATTTGTCTATAATTTCATAATTTATCAACCATATCTTAATAATTTTTGTGCCATTGTGTCAATCTATCACATGAAGATCAAATTCTCAATCCTAATCGGCACGCGCGAGCTACTGTGTAACATCAAGAAAGCATGAAGATGTTACAACCATTCAAGTGAGTCAAGTGAGCAGAAGACTCAACCGCAACTGAAGACCTCAGGGAACCCTCTATAGTGGAACCTGAGGAGGGCCAAGCTAACAAGAAGAGAAAATTGGAGAATACCTGAGTAGAGCCCATCGGGGAGTTCAAGATGATCGAGTTGAAATTTAGGAACCTCGACAAGACTACCAAGATTGAATAAATATAGGCCCCCACTTGGAGTACCTTATGGTCAATTTTTTGTGGAGAAATATTGACATCTTTGCTTGAAAGGCATTTGACATCTAGGGAATCGACCCTAGTGTGATCATGCATTGCCTCAATGTCGACCCCTCATACAAGCCGGTCAAGCAGAAGACAAGGATATTCAATGCTGAGATGACCCAGATCATCAAAGAGGAAGTTAAGAAACTCTTAGATGCAAGTTATATTATAGAAATTCAATATCCATCTTAGTTTTGAAATGTTGTACTCGTCCCAAAGTATGAGGGACAATCGCGCATGTGTAATGATTTCACCGACTTGAATAAAGCTTGCCCTAAGGATCCTTATCCCTTGCCTTGAATAGATTTGCTAGTAGATTTCGCGACTGATTGTGAATTGTTGAGCATGAGGGATGCATTTTAAGGGTATCATTAGATATTTGTAGCCCCTGAAGATCGAGATAAAACCTTTTTTTATAGTTTCAAATAGAGTTTATCGCTTTTTAGTCATACCCTTTGGACATAAAAATGCTGGAGCAACCTACTAGAGACTGGTCAACTTTATGTTCAAAGATGAGATTGGAAAATCTATGGAGGTTTACGTCGATGGTATGACTGTAAAAATAGAGAAGTCCAAGGACCATTTACTCGACCTCAATCACACTTTCACCATACTGAGAGCGTTTGGTATAAAGTTAAATCTAAATAAGTGTACGTTCAGGGTTCGAGAAGGTAAATTCTTAGGATATATGGTCAGTCAATGGGGTATTGAGGCTAATCCATAGAAAATTCAGGTTGTATTTGGACATTGCTCCCCCTTAAACAGTTAGAGATGTATAATGGCTAGTCGGGAGGATTATCACCCTTGGGAGGTTCTTCGCTCAGTTGGCTGACAAGAGCCTATCTTTCTTCAAGATTCTCAAAAATACCAAGCAGTTGGGCTTTTAGTGGAACGAACAATGTGATTGGGCTCTGGTCGAATTAAAACATATTTTTCCTCACCCCCATGTTTGTGAAACCTGAACTTGGAGAGGTATTTCACATATACTTAGTTGTCTCGAATGCGTTGATCAGCTTGGTCCTGGTCTCGACCAAAGAGAGAAGTCATCAACCAATTTACTATTGCAGTAAGTAGCTCCAAGGATCAAAACACAACTAATTAGAGATCGAGAAGTTTGCCCTGGTGTTAGTTACTGCAGCTTAAAAACTACGCCCATATTTTTAGTTTCATGCCATTATAGTACTGATGAATTAGCTATTGAAACACATGCTCTCGAAGCTAGACACATCCAGAAGGTTAAAGAAATAGGCTATTGAATTGGGAGAATTTGATATTACCTTCCAGCCTAGAACAGCCATCAAAGCACAGGTCTTGGCTTATTTCATCACTGAGCAAGTCGATTTGCCTAAAAAAAGCAGTGAAGCTCCTCTCACTTGGACTGTGCATATTGATGGATCATCGACCACATTATGACATGGAGTGAGAGTAGCCCTCCATTCCCCGACAGCAGAGCGAGTATGATTTTGTGATTAAACTTGATTACGTAGTTACTAATAATGAGGTGAAATACGATGCCTTTATCGCTGGAATGAGGATGACACTTGAACAAGGCATTGACCACTTGGTTATGATCATGAATTCCCAATTAGTAGTAGAACAGGTCGAGAAAAATTTTGAGGCTAAGGATTCAACAATGAGCTGATACGTGGTAGAGGTTAGAAAATTACAACAATCATTCAAAAAATTCACCCTCAGTCAGGTACCCCAATTTGAGAATGAGCGTGCAGATGCCCTATCCAAATTTTCTAGCTTGACCAGAGGCACAAGAGATAGGATGATAACTTTTTTGGTCGCTGATAAGCCATCGATCGGCCCACTTGAGGAGAACTTGGTGGGGAGCATTGAGGAGATAGTTCTTTTATGGCAATATTCGATAAAACTCTACTTGAGTTATGGCACGATCCCCAAAGATAAAAATGAGGCTCATTTCTTTTGAGGATAAATTGCCAAGTTTACGCTCGATGAGCATGGCCAACTGTATAAGAGGTCGATCTTTGGACCGCTCCTAAAGTGCTTAGATCCCAACCAGGCTCATGAAGTATTGTAGGATATCAATATATCCTGCAGCATGTGCGGGGACAATTTGGGGGGGAAGATCCTTCACTCATAAAATCATCAGGTATGAATACTTTTGGCTGACATTACTGAAAGATGTTAATTTTGCTCAAAATGTCTATCATGCCAAGTTCATTCAAACCTCCCACATCAACCCATTGCATCCATGGTCAATGTTTAGATTTCTTGGCCATTCAACCAGTAGGGGATTGACATTTTAGGTTCACTGCCAAAGTCAATGGGTCAATGAAAGTTTATAAATGTGGCAATTGAGTATTTCACCAAATACGTTGAGGCCGAAGCTATCCTAAAGATAATCAATGCAGTTATCAAAAGTTTCACCTAAAAAAACATCATCTTTCATTTCGGTCTACTTAAGATCCTCATTTCAAACAATAGGACCCAGTTCCACAGCAAAAATATCCAAAGTTGGTTCGAAGCCTTGAGAATCACCTAACATTTTACTTCAGTGGATAACCCTCAATCGAACGGCCGACAAATATGATAATTCTCGACCATTTAAAAGCCAGAATACAAGATACTAGGTCGAGTTGGGTAGATGACCTCCTAGGAGTGTTATGGGTATATAGGACAACCCTCTGCACAACCATAAGTTATAGCTTTTATAGTTTGGTCGATAGGTTTGAGGCAATTATCCCCTCAGAACTTATACAACATATAGCTTGAGTGATTCACTTTCACCTGCTCAAAAACACATCAGAAAGGAAGCTCAACCTCAAAACTATCAATAAATGAATGCAAGAAGCATACAACACCATGCAGTGTTATAGATATAAGATAGTAGACAACTACAACAAAGGAGTCAGGCTGCACTATTTTAAGATCAAAGACCTCTTTTTTAAAAAGATGGAAGTGTCCAAGAATGTTGGCCAACTCAGCCCAAAATGGGAGGGACCCTATACGGTTGTGAAGGTATCAAAGCATAACGCTTATCGACTTGCTAATGTTGATGGGGATG